>RJWJ010000893.1:0-165724 GCA_004363605.1 Indri indri
ATTGGTTTGGCCCAAAAAGGTGGGCCATCTCGAAGCTGGGGGGGGGGGCTTACAGGTTATAGGTGGGTTAAAAAAATTCTTTGGCCTGTAATTGATTAAAGACATGAAGCTTTGTGTAAAGGCTTGGAATGTTTTAACAGAAGGAGCTCTTTATCAGAGATAAGCCACTGGACATAGATTTGTTGTGCAAATTGAGGACCTGCAGGTTTGTCTTGCATCCCCTTAGGCCTGTTAATGGGTTACAAAGGATGTCACCAAGAAGGGAGGGGGGCATGATAAAGGCATGTCTGACCTCCCTCCTCCTGGCAGGCAATTTAGTTTTAGGGTATTCCTTTGGCCACAAGGGGGTCCATTTAGTCAGCCGGTGGAAGCGGGGGGTGAGCCTTAAAATTTTATTTTAGTTCACACTTTTATTTAGAGTAAAAAGATTAATCAATTCTTAGATTGTTCATCTAAGTTTATACACATAATTCAGTCAGAAATATCTAAGTAAATGTTTGCTTAAATGATAACTAGTACAGTAGAAGTACATTAAACTAGATTTTAATTACTCACAAAGTTTTGCACATGAAATGTTTAGTAAATTCATTACTTATTATATAACTTAAATAAAAAGCAGGAGAGGGAGGATACCTAATAGGCAAAAAACACTGTAAATTCCAATAAAACCACATTATTAGAATTTATATTTTCTCTGAAAATCAGGGACTAGGTTTTCACTCACAAGACACTTGAAGGTTGACCAAAAGGATAAGAAAGTTCCACATGGGTATTAGCTGTTTGGTCTAATGATCTAAATGAAATGGAAAAAGAAAACAATGGACTTATACTAATGGTTCAGTTTCTATTCTAACGGTAAACCTGGTGGGTTCGCTTTCAGTGTGGTTTACTGAAAATAGATGACGATTTTTAGCACTTAGCTTCTTATTTTTCAAAGCACTTTTCAAATGTTGAATAATTAATTGCCACAACCCCCTTGTGGGGGTAGCATAGCAAGCATGGCTTTCTGTTTACCAGGAAACCATTATGGCAGTCTGGAAGTGCTGATTTTTATTTTTGGAGGTATCTTTTGTTTTCCAAGGTGACCAGCTTTTAAAATGCTATCCTGGTTTCCAATCACACGGTCATGGCAAAAGTAACCAAGGATGTTGAATACTTGAAAACTTTTTCTTCTCATGGTTTCCATACAGATTTCGCTTTTCATCTCACTTTTGCCTGATCATCATTTTGCAATCCTAGTTTTTATTTTTTAGAAAATGAAACATTAAATATTAGTAAGTTTAATCTTGCAGTTAGTATAAGTCTCTTCTTACCAGGTAAATCCAACATTTGGGGAACCTGTTGGAAGGAACTACAAGGAGTGACTCTAAGTGACAAAAAAGAACAACTTTTAATAAATTAAAGAAATGAATCTTTTAAACAGTAGTTTTTCTAGCTTCCACTTAATCTTGGAGTAGTTTGAGGAATAATGAATATGGACTGTAAATATGCCTAATAGTGTATTAATAGACTGGAGCTATATGACATTATGGAGAATGAACTTATATTAAACAATTAGAGAGCAGGAAAGACTATGAGAGAGGCTGATTTAAATAAGATAAATACAGAATCAGGTGGCTAATTGAACACTGGAGTCAATACATCTGAGAGGAGCTCAAGAAGAGAGGTCATGAATGAAGGTGCAGCAGGACCCTTGAGGAAGGTCGGTGGGTTAGAATTCACGAGATGAATGGTGCCGGCGTCCTACCAGACGACACTTACATTAGCTCAACTGATTCCTGGCTGGTTTGTGTTGCCAGCATCAGGATGTGTCTCCTGCTTAGCTCTCTGGAGAGATGCAGGGTGAAGTCACCGTGGCAGATGCAGAAGGCCCTCCACCCCGCCGCTTCTCAATCTTTGAAATAGAAAGGAGCAGGGACCTTACCTTAAGAGCAGTTCATCCCTCTATGCTTTGAGGAACTCACCAGATACCAAAGAATGCAGTGGTGATTTTGATGACTGCTGAATTTCTTTGCGTATGATCAACACCTTTAAATGCAGAGCAGAGTTAGACTCTTCATGTCATTTGAAGGAGGTGTAAAGCCCTAAGAATCATGGAAGTGTCACTCACACTTGTCTACTGAACACAGGCTTGGGTCTCGTGATCTTACAGTGCAGGCCCTGTAGCTGGGCTTCATGGAGGCCCATGAACCCCCAGATATTGTGTACCTAATTTTGAAGTATACTTATGTTTTTTTAGAAGAGGGTGTCCAAAGTCTTCACATTATCGTTAAAGCTGGGACATACACAAAACGTTTAGTATTTAACATGGATCAGTATCCCTTACAAATACGTACACAGTACCCTCCAAATAATAAAACAAAATCTCAGTTTCTAGCTTTCCACTCCTCCAAAATCTGAAGGGAAATAAAATGAGAGCCTATCAACTCCAGGATATCACCTCTAAAAAATGTAATGTTTTTATATTATCAGGAAGATCAGAAAGTGCAATGATGCAGCTAAAGCCAGTGAACATGGTTATTTAACTACAGTGCATTAAATTTGTAAAGGTAATGATCAAGTCTATCTTACCTACAGTCAGTCATGGGACTTTCTTACTATCAGATCTGACCAGTTTGTGCCCATAAGGATAAGGCGACTTCAGTTGTGCATTTGTGATTTAGTTCACTTTCAAATGCGAGTGCTTTGATAGCCTTTTTGTGGGAAATTGCTCATTGAATATGTGATAGAACTTATTTGGGAAGTAGAAGAATTCTTTTGCCTCTTTCTGTTTTTTTTCCTGTAAGCCAAGTAGCTGTTTTCTTGAAAATTTGTATATTCATTCAAGCTTTGTAAATAAGATCATGTTTCTGTGAAATTTTGCAAATAAGATCATGACTACAACTATTAGGGAAAGGTTGATATTTAAAGGAATATTGCAATATAATAGAACCAGTAAGGATGCAAAACAAGAAACAAAAGATTAGGTTCCTTTACTGGAAGTTCATTGTTATTCTTTGGGGTGTGGGAGTTCAGTAACTCCATGAAATTGTGGCAACATTTAAATTATACATTTCTGTATCCATGGGTTAGAATCCACAGCTTTCATCAGATTTCCAAAAGGCAAAGAATCATTAGCTTATTATAATGGCAGAATCTTATATATGCTTACCTAAAAAGAAGACTTCTGCAATTTTGAGGATTTTGCTCAGCTTCAGAGATCTGAAAACACTGATAAAGAATAAAATGATACAACAGTGTGGAGTTCAAAAGTGTTTAGGACTCAGTACAGTTCTTAATAAATAAAATATATATAACACTGACAAATGTGTAAGAAGACAAGCAAGAATGATCAAACCAGTAACTCTCAATGAACTGAGGGCCTGGGATTAATATATGGGTTTAAGTCTATTGATAATCCATGGATCTCATTAAAACCAGTAGTTGGAACCATTTCACCCAAGAAATTCACATTCATTTTGATTATTAAAAAAAAAAAGAAGACGTTTCCGACCCTGGTGATTAGCTTGGGTTTCATTTCCTCTACTGTAATAACCTGCTGGAGGCAAGTCCTGCAGTGGGTAAGTGTTCAGGCTCTGGCATCAGACCGAATGATCATATGGTTTTGCCACTTATGACTGTGGTCTTGGGCAATTCACTCGACATACCTATGCCCCTCATCTGTAAAATGAGCATGACAGTAGTACTGATCTCCTAGGGTAGTTGTGGAAAATCAAATGCTATAGTATATGTTGAGAACAGTACCTGTCTCAATTTAGTAATTTTAAGTTTATTATTACTTCTGGAGTGATGCCTGCTAATAAGGTAGATAAGATACTGGGGGCCACAGGGACAGTAAGAAGAATGAGGGGCTGGCTGTATTCCAAATACTACAGTCCCTTGAATAAATGAGAATTGACAATTTATATTATTGATGCTAGTTTGAAGTCTCATGGAGATGTTTCATTTGATTTAGTGTGTCTGGACACTTGGGCTTCCTGCATAGAATATTTCTAAGTTTATTAATTTGGAATTATAAAAATTTTAAAAATCTGTAATCATAAGTGAGAATAAATTCATGTGATGTGTTTCCATAGCCTTAAAGGAAAGTATGTGTATAGGTACAAATCACTGTTGATTTTTTTTTTTTTTTTTTTTTTTTTTTTGAGACAGAGTCTCACTCAGTTGCCCGGGCTGGAGTGCGGTGGCATCATCGTGGGCCTCCTGAGTAGCTGGGACTATAGGCATGAGCCACCATACCTGGATTGTTGATTTTAAAACTATGATCTCCCTTCATTTGGAGGGCATTTAACTCTCTTCTGTTTACAAAAAACTGAATGAATGTCACTGACTGTGAAATGAACTTTAAAATGTTGAAATCAGATCATTTGGTGAATAAACTTAGATGATCATCTTTCCGCAGCGGTAAAGGAAGCTTTGGAAGTGGAAAAATAATACAAAATTTGCTACTCGGCATTCTCCTCCTTGAGTTACTTCATGATCCTCCAGGCAACTTTGTATTTCAAAGAACTGCATGAAGGCTCTTCCTTCCCTCCTTCCTATGTCAGTAGATTTAGGGGGTACTAGTGGAGTTTGGTTACATGGATATGTTGTATAGTGGTGAAATCTGGGAATTATTTTCTTTATGTAGAAAAAAATTAGTGCTTGAGTTCTAGATTTTTCCCTTCATTTATATTTGAGTTTAAGAAATTTTTGGAAGACTTCCTTCCTTTGATAAATTAAAATAATATGATATAACAAGGTTAGTATTACAGATAATATCCAGATTATAGATATCCAGATGTATTATTGGCTAATCATAGCTCCAGAATGAAAAAAAAATTGGAAATGTGATATTACACAGTTTATCACATTGTATTACAAGGGCTGTATTAGAGTGTGTGGAGCAAACTTTGTCACTTCTTTTTTCTGGTACTAAAATCTGATCCCACTTAATGATTTATCAGTTATGGTTTCCTTTCCTGCTGTGGTCTTTACTTTCATTATTATCACCTGGACTCTTCTATTTTAAGTCACCTTCCTGTTTATGATTGTATGACAAGCAAGTTAACCTAATTAAGTGGGATTCTAGGATGCCTGAATCAGTTTCCCAGGCCATTTGTACTGTCTTTTGAGGACCCTAGATCAGCAGTCCCCAGCCTTTTTGGTACCAGGGATCGGTTTCATGGAAGGCAATTTTTCCACAGGCAGGGGTGGGGAGGAGAGGGGAGGCGGAGCTCAAGCGGTGATGCCAGCGATGGGGAGCGGCTGTAAATACATATAATACAGATGAAGCTTTGCTGGCTGTTCAGACGGTGATCGTGGCCCAGTTCCTAACAGGCCACAGACTGGTACCGGGCTGCGGCCCAGGCGTTGGGGACCGCAGCCCTAGATGGTAGTCAGATGCCTCTCGTTTGAAATGACGGCAATCCCTGAGCTGTGACCAAAGGTTGGACGTGAGATGAATATTTTCCCAGTTTTTTTTCTTGATTTTTCTATACTTGAAATTAGCTAGTAATTAGTCAGAATATTTGGTGATGAGAAGCAACTTTGGTTATGCCAGGAACCTGATCTTTAGAATAATTCTGTGCTCTTTATGCAATGCTTCTAAAACTCTTCAGAAAGTGCATGTGGAACTTTCTTGCTTTTGAGTTTATTCTGCATTCTTATCTGCAGAATAAGAATGGCATAAGTT
Organism: Indri indri; assembly: GCA_004363605.1. NCBI lineage: Eukaryota > Metazoa > Chordata > Mammalia > Primates > Indriidae > Indri > Indri indri. The sequence continues at coordinate 5,675 of RJWJ010000893.1, forward strand.
ACTTTACATGACACGGGCACATATTTATTTTTCAATGCTCAACATAATATGCAAATCAAAAGGACCCCTACACTATCTGTGCTCCTGGACGCAATATGTCTTTAACTTTTGAAATCAGCAGTAGCATTTTAATTTAATAGTCATCTATTGCTTTGAGCACTCTACTAGGATCTTGGGACAAAGAAGCAGCATGTCCCATGCCCTCCCTGATGTCCAGCAGCCTGCTGGGGAGGCAGTTCAGACACATTTCGCAGACAGAATTCTGCAAGGATGTTGTAAGAGCAAGTTCCAGAGTGTAGAGGGTAGGTGAGGTTCACAGGTGCTAAGGCAGTTGAAACTTTTCTTTTTGCCTTTTCTCTTTTCTTTTGAATACAAGACTTAGATCACGTAGTTTCAGATAATAGAGATATCCATAAAATATGAGTGCCAGTAAGCTCTATGTACTTAATAATGCACTTTGGATATTTTCGTTTTATTCTTGTAGCTTTCCTCAGAATATTACAAGCATTTCAGCCTATCAGTACTTCTCTGCAGTTACGTGTGAATCTGACTCAACTTGCTCAATCTCTGATTTTCAGACCTGTTCTCCCCCCTCACCCCAAGTATTTTGGGAAACCTAGGTTTTAATTTAGAGATAGCTAACTTTTCTATCAAGCTTAGTTATTCCAAATGAAAATGTCTTTAGTATAAAGACAAAAAATTATGGCTGCCAAAAATGGGAAAAATAAATTATGATTCGTTCTTAGATTAACTATTACTTACGGCTTTCAGGAGATCCCAGTATCTTATTTTATTGTTATTATTATTTTGTTGTATGATTTTGGAGGGACTGTTTCAGTGCTTTTTGTGATCTATGTCTGGTTTCCTAAGGTATTTAGTCGTGAAAGTCTCTGAGAATTGAACATTTATACATTTGGTGACGGGGGAACTCTGTGCTCTGTGTATGTATTTATCTCTTTGTTTCCTTTTGCTTCTCACCTTGGCCACTTGTCTTTTGAAACCTGCTTTGCTGCCAGCAGTGGTAGCACCTGTCCTGGTGCTCTTTGTGATGACTGACGTAGGGCCCACTAGGGTGCCTGGTTGAGTCCCTGGGTGCCGGCCTGAGCACTCCTAGTAAAAATGACTTCTCCCAGCGAAAGTCACTCATGGCTTCCTTTGGGCAAGCAGATGCAGCAAGCCCAAAACACGCAATTTTCTAGACAGTAAGCAAGGGTATGGGTAGCATAATCTTTCCTTTTGGCTATTGAATAGCCATTATCTGGTTTAAGGAGAAATCATGGCATTTACACAGTCACTGTCAAAAGACGTAATGACTTAAACATACTCAGTAAATTGCTAGAGCCAAAGTGACGGTTGCCAGAAATGTTGGAGAAGTTGTTTGTGGCCAAAGTATTGTAAAATGGCTACAATACTTTTACAAAGTGTTGTTAAAATGAGTAGCCATTGGTAATTTTTCAGGAAACGTTTCTAATGGGTTTTTCCCTCACAAAATAACGTATTTCTGTGATCTCTCTCTTTCTTCAACCCTCTTTCCATTCCCCACCCCTACCCCAAGTACGAGCCCAGGGAAATTAGCTAAGGAGAATGCTTTCTTCTTGCTACTGAGTATACTGTGTAGACAAAAAGATGTATCTCTGTTAGACCTTGAAAAAGTATATGTTTTGGAGTTTAAACCTGTGCAAAAGTTTCTGTTTTTATGTCTTTCTACCTCAGTAGCCTGTAATTGCCTCAATGAAGTGGCTGTATCTTATTTATGTCACCAGTCTCTGGCCTGGACTGACACAGAGTAGACACTTCATAAGAAGTTGTCCAAGTGAGCTGAACTGGAGATATATAGCTGCAGTTATAAAGATGAAAAGTGGGAGAGAAACAATATTTGATACTCAAAAGTTCCAAAGAATTGTCTGAAAAATCTGAACAGACTTCAAACCAAAATATGATATGGAAAAGTCACATTCAGAATGTTTTTCTTTGTCATTCGTGTTGAGAACATTTATTAGTTTGCACATCCACATGGCTTTTATTAATAGATTGCTTTCAAGTAATATCTTTGTATGCCGGATTGACTACATCGTATACTTCACCACAAAAACACTTTCACAAAGCAGTTTATCTTTTTATAATTACCTTCTCTTTTTTCCTTTGCTCATTCCTATGGATTTTGGGCTTTGAGTGGTGATTCTGAAAAGATTTATCATTTGTTTGCTTTTAACAATATAATAAAGACATAGAGATTCTCCTGTGGTTCTGTAGCATGTAAATTTAGATCTGTAAAAACTTTTACCTTTTAAATATTTTAGATGCTTTATTTAAAATACTGAAGTTTTTATATATCACCTGTGAAACTTCAAACAATTTGCAAAATTAAAACATCAAAATGGTATACGATAGCTTACACCATTCATGAGGTTCTTTTACCAGGAGGATAGAAAGACATTTTGGGTCTGTAATACAAAATACTAACAGTAAATTTCTGTCCATGTTATTGAAGATAGACCAGTTTTTAGCAGTGACTGTAACGTTGCTGTTTTCCAAAGTTTTAGAAACACGTGGGTACAATTAACACAGTCCCCTGATGAATGTGAGCATGAATCCGAAGAATTGGAGCTGTGCCCTAATCGGGAAGATAGATTTGTTACAAATCTCTGTTGCTAAGAAGGTGGAACATTTGGCAATTCAAAGTCATGTCTCCCATAGGTTGGGAGTAAACAGGTTAGGAATAGTGTCGCTTGAATTTATCTGATGGTTTTGTGTGTGTGTGGGGGGGAACAGCTTATAGGGGTTCATGGATCTTACGAGAACCACATAGCATTCCCAGGCCGTGTGGGCCTCCTTTCTTGCAGCTGAGGAAACAGACACCAGGAAGCCAGGGTCTTGTCTGGAGTTACCTGAGACAAGGGTTGTGAGATTGACAACCAAATTCATAGGTGTGATGATCGCAGTGCTGCACCACCAAGGAAGTCAGCCTACTGTTGGGATGTCTCCTTGGTGGTTTATGGAGACAACTTAGATGCCGTCTAAGAAAATCTAAGGTTCCAACCTTTGCTTGTACAAGTGTGTCTGCCCTCAAAGACTCATTCCAGCTTTCTTTCTTCTATCTGAAAGAATAAATCAGATAATTTCAAAATTATCTAATTTCCCCTTGAAACTTTGAGTTCCACATCTCTATTGTTATTATTATTGGTTTGCAGCCCTTTGACTGTTCTCCTAATGGTCTATGTGCTGAGGTTTCTCTCTTGGTTAGATTCAGGGTTGGTTTTAATAGGTCTATAACAGCTGCATATTCTTCAAAGGATTCGAGTATATCATCCTGCTCATCATTGATCGTTGCTAACTGGTAGAATGCTCATGTGAAATTTCCTTTTGAAGAGGAAGTGTTTGGAAAAAGATAGCTTTTTTCAAAATTCTTGGATTTTTGGCCACATATCATATGCAGACTTAGTTTTACCTTGCAAAAAAATATTCAAGTCCTTTTGATTTGACACGATATCACACAGAAATACTGCATTCCTGCAGAAATCTTCTTTCAATAATTCACATTGCTGGTTCTGTTCTTCATAAAATTTAACTATCTGTTCTCACAGAGATAAGATTTTGGCTAACACCTGTCCCTACGGTAGCCAACACTCTTTAGAATGATACGGCAAATCCACACTGAATACCTCATCATTCAACTTTAGCATGCTACAAAACTGACGATGCTGTGTTACATTTGCATGAGTACAGTTAACAATACTTATAACTTGTTGCAAAGTGTCACTTAAAAATAGTAGATTTAGCACAGAGATTTTGCTGATGCAAGATACATGAAAAGAAAGGAGAGCATCTGGATCTGTTAATGCTTTTTTTTTTTATCTCTGCAATAAACCCTTCATGTTTTCCTGTCATGGAAGGTGTACTCTCTGTTCATACACTCACTAAATTACCAAATTCATTCAAATCTTGAAAGCTGTTGAAGATATTTATTCCCCGTGTTCTGCAAGAGTGCTCAATGTGAGTAACTCTTCATAGCAAAGAAAATCTTCTGTTATGAGCCAAATGAAGTATAAAGCCTGCATTGAGTCAGTAGTATCAGTTGATTCATCCAAAGCGATGGAATAGTATGTTTTCCTTTTGAAGTATTGCATGAAATTTTTCTGTTAAGTTGAAGGCTAATTCATGCTGCTGATCAGTTAGAGTTCTCCTTGAAAGAGGCAGTTTTTTTATACTTTGAAACGTTATTGGGGTCTAAGCATCCTACATTTTGACAATGCATTCTTTCACAATTTATACATCATTGAATGGCTTCCCTTTTTCCCCCAAGTATATAAGCTACTTTATAAGTTGCTTCAGTGGCATTATTTCCAGGTCTTATTGCTGCTTGAAAGAATTGTCTTTGCTTTTGCTTTTCATCTTTTAATTTCTGCAGTACAGCCTTTCGCTCTTCTCCCTCTAATTTAAAGTATTTTTGGTCCTTGTGAGTGTTATAATGCTGCTGAGCATTGAATTTCTTTAATGTTGTTGCAGTATCACAAAGCAAGCAAATCATCTTATCTTTAGCAGAAACAAGATAATACTGCAATTCCCAATCCTCAATAAAAAAATCTGTTTCTTCAGTGTTCTCTCGGTCTTCTCTGACATGATGGACTGTTAAGCAGAGAGAATTAAAAAATACTGTCAACCTGGGCAACTATTCACAAACTCCACTTCAAACAGAAACACAGTGGACCATTGGCAAAAAGCTGATAACAGACCAGTGTGCTCGACCCCCATAAATTCTCGCCAACCAGCCTTGTGCGGTAGTGGCGCCAGTCAGGTGGGGGAAGTTAGAACTAAATTGTGAGTATAGCAGCCGTCAGTTTAGCCCTTATGGCTCACGAATGTTCTAATTGTGGTGGTCAATCTTGTAGGATTATTTCATTGAAACTTCTTTTATTCTTTGGCATTTTAAATTTGTTCATTTTAAAAATAAAATAAAAATATAAAAACAAACAAAAATATATCCCGAAAAATAAAAGGATTTGTTCTGTAAAATTTGGATTCAGTCAAAAGGCCGCACTTACAGACCTAGAAGGCCGTGGGTGGCCTTAAGGCCACAGGTTCCCCCACCTCTGGACTAAAACGTCACAGGTGGGCTTTTTTGTTCTGAATTTATTAATGTGCTCTTGACTGCTTTTCAGGTTGACTAAGAACTTTGTATTCCAGTCCTGTCCAAGGTGCAGATGGTTACGCTTTCAAAACATCTTATTGTCCTAGTAGCAGCTGTTTCAAATCATCAGTACCATGCTGTGAATTTCATACTCTCAGCACCGTTGGTGCCTGAGGTGCAGGTGATGGTCATCTGCTGACACTCCGGGTCTCATCCTCCCGGGAGGCTCCATCCACCTCGTTTCTCTCCCAGGTTTGTAGGGAGGGAGGCAAATGGCGAACGGACCCTGCGCCAGGCACGTTCACACCCAGTAAGGGAGAGCAGGGGTTTTAGAGCCAGACGCTCCAAGGTCGAATTTCTGTCTTTCGCCTCTCAGGCTCGGTACCCTCAGGCCACTGACTTTATGGCTTTGGGACTGGGTTTCTTCCTGTGTAGAGTGGAACTAGTAACACCTGTATGGCTTGTGGATCGCTGCCAAGATCACAAGTGAACCATCCCAAGGGGCCAGCAGACGGTGGCTGTACAACAAAGCATGCATGTAATTATCGTTATTTATAATTCTTTAGCACGCTCCGCGGAGTCAGTTGCTTCACTAAACAAAAGAAATTATTATTGCTCATCTACCGAGTTTGTCATTTCTATTTTAGGAAATCATTAATTTCAGAAAATAAATTATTACCAACGATATGTCAGTGAAGACTCCAGGATACATTTTTTTCTTTTCTTTTCTTTTCTTTTTTTTTTTTTTTTTTGCTTCCATCTCTCTGTCACTGCTATTTTTAATTTTTCTTTTATTCTGATTTTTAAAAATTGGCATGTGGGGTCATTTTCAAGTTTTTTTTGTTTGTTTTTTATAGTCATAAACACTACGCAAACAGGTCTGTGTTTCTCGGGTGACCATCTTTCGAAAATACACTGCTGGCCTATTTCCAGGCCTCCGCCATGTGCCCAGCCAGTCCTCTGAGTATTATCAACAAGTTGAGAAATTTGACCTCTGGTGCATCAAGTGGATGATTTCTCTCCTTGGTGCCCCTGTGCTTTCCATAAGGCTTAGAAGAGGGAAGCTTCTCTCGTCCTTTATTCCTGGGTCCTACCTTGGGACTAATGAGCTTAGGAAAGACTTTGGAAGAACTGTCTGGTTAGCCCTCCTGTTCCGTGCTGAGGAGGCAGCGTGGTGTAAGAGCATCAGAGTCAGACAGAGCTGGGTTTGAATTCCCGCTCTGCCGGTTGCTAGCATGTGACCTCCATAAACTTGGGCTGGTTGCTATCAATGTGACCTTCATGAACTTGGGCTGGTTGCTAGCAATGTGACCTCCATGAACTTGAGCCTGTCTGCGAAAAATTAAGGAGGCTGCTGCATCATAATCCTGGCTATGAGTGTTGTCTGCTCCATGCCAAGTACCCACCGCGCAGTCTGCTTTTCTGTCTCTGATCTCGTAGCTTCCCCGCAACTGAACAGTCGCAAGCATCACTAAGCCCATTTTGCGCCATGAGACAATCGAGCCTTGGAGAGTTCATAGCTCGCATTATGTCCCTTTTATAAAAATTCATCACGGATTTTGCTTTATAGAAATCGTGTGAGGAGGACAAGATTGGGAGAATGAGAAGTGGGCAAGAAACACCACTTTAGATTTGCCTTGACGTCAGAGTTTCTCTTTCTGAGTAACCTAATCCTTACTGAGACTGAGTAACAAGATGTTTGTACTAATGAATGGGCTGTCAGCCCTAATGAGAAAACAGAGCAAATCAGTGGTATAATGAAGCGATAAACGATTCGGCTGCTAACGAAATGGCATTTATACAACTTAGTGAGTAGTTTTAATCTGTAGGTGCTTATTTATATGGTTGCCTTTCAAAGACCATTATGAACAAAAATAATTCTGTGACAGAAATGGGCAACTCTCAGCTGATCATTACTCTGTTTGGTCTGAGAGTGCTGTCGTGTGTGCTTAGCTAGTTTTTCCTGGTTGACCGTTGGTTTTACAGAACCGTAACACAGGCAAGACTTACAAAACAGACTCTGAGGTCTCCATCGAGGCTGGAATGTGGTAGTAACAGTCTGACTTGCACTGTTGTTAGCTCTTCTTCTTTTTTAGTTTGGCTGCAGCTATAAGCCGGGAGGAATGTGAAGGGTAAAACAAATGGAGACTGAAGGGAAAGTAATCTTAACTTCCTCTAAGACTCTTATGGGCAAAGGGACTTTTCTGTGGATATTTAAATGAAGAAATAACTCTTCCTTTAAAACTAGTGGCTTGTGAAAGTGATTCGAGCTGGTCATAGTTCACAAGCGAGTCCCAAATCCCCAGAGAGGAGATGTCATCACAGTGAACAGCTCTTTAAGAACCGAGTGATGTTTTACTTTGGTCTTTAACTGTCTGTGTTTATCCAGATAACTGATTTTTCAGATGAGGAGAAAAGCAAATGCAAAAAGGTGCCTTAGACAATACGTGTATGTAATTTCTTCTTAGAGTTGGTTTGTCTCAACTGAGTATGGTTAGTTTTATTTGTGATTATCTATTAGAGATAACACTGGCATTTATCCTCTAATTTCAGTTATTTGTTTGGTGACCTTTCTAACCAAATGCATGTGCTGCTTCCAATTTACTTTTGGAGTGCCATCGCTTTGTATTTATTAGTCGTGTGAAACTCAAAATGTATTTCGCCATAGAAAACCATATTAGAATGATGCTTAAGATTTCAGCTCCCTTGGGTGAGGCAAAGATATAAAGTGTAACCATAATGTTTGTACCCTCATAATACCCTGAAATAAAAAAAAAAAAAAGATTTCAATTCCATTCAAATCCACACAAGTCCATTTCACCCATAATGTTACCTAAAACAGTATTATTAGCATTAGACTATTATTAGTAATTTTGATGCTATTGTTGATCACCTACGTGGTTTCCATCACCGAGTAGCTGTGTGACCTTGACAACTTGCTTACATCTTTAAGTCTTAGTTTTATCATCTGTAAAAGGGGAATAATAATTACACTTGCTCCATAGATGGGTAGTCAAGTTTAAATAACTCGTATAAAGCACTTATTATATTAGCTTTTATTATTATTACTATAATTTGGCCACATTTTCAGTAAATTGAATTTTGCAAGTTGCTCTGGGACCCTAACCAGCAAATGTAGTATTTCTTTGGGAAAAATAGGGATCTTGTGTTTGACAAGAAGGGAATATGGCATCACCAGAAGCATCTTTCTCTTTCCCCTGTCTCCCATCGATGCCTAGCAGTAGAAGGAACTGGGTCGGATTTGGGATAGTTTTTGTTCTTTTACGATTGCAGGGAAGCTCGCTGTCTTACGCAGAGACGTAGATATGTACATGGCAGTCCCGACTTTGATAAGTGCAGTTTTCATACAGACCATGCTTTGATGTATAAGAACTCCCATAAATCACCTTTAGTATTCTGCTTTTTCACTTTTGCATCTCAGCTGAGGAGTGGATGGACACGTACAGCAACTTCAACATGGTGTTGCACACCGGCCTGGGGTGCAGTTTGGTCGTCATCACCAGGTTTATTTGTGCCTTGGTGTTTGTTGCTGCCAATATTTGAATGCTCTGTTGCATTTTACCATGTAATTTTACACAGTGAGGGGAAAAATGCTGGTGTTCATGCTAAGAAACATAGGTCTCCTAAACTTCGTTTTGTTTTGACTAAGATGGAGAGCATTAGACATGCCAAAGCCAATCAAGTATTCATTGGATGAGAGCCTGAGTATTAAGGTATGAAGGAAAAGGAAAAAAAAAAGTAAAGATATGGAAATGTTTAATACACATTTTTATTTATTATGTCTAAAATGAGGGATGGGTGTGGGTTTTACATTTTTTTAATTTTTTGGGAACAGAACCATCTTTATAATATGTAAATATATTTGTTATGACTTTTTTTTGGAATGCATTAGGCAGAAAAGAAGAGGGAGGCTTATATAGGATGGTTTTACAGTTTTTTAAAAACCTTTTTATTCTGGAAAATTTCAAACACGAACATAAGAAGAAAGAATAGTACAGCGAACCTCCATGGATCCATGGCCTGTTTCCACAACCCGTTACCCGGCTTCAACACGTTGCCAGTCTTGTTTCACATTCTCTTCCCCAACACCTTTTTTGCTGGAGTGTTTTAGAGCAAATCCCAGGAGATCATAGCATTTCACGAATTAATGCTTCAGTGTATATCACATGCTACAGAGAAATCTTTCATGAAAGGAAGACTCAATTGACGTGGCAAACTTCACTGTTGTATTGTTTTAAGAAATTGCCAAAGTCATCCCCGACCTTCAGGAACCACCATTCTGATCAGTCAGCAGCCATCAACGTCTGGAAAAGACCCTTCACTAGCAAAAAGATGACAACTTGCAGAAGGCTCAGGTGATTGTTAGCATTTTTTAGCAATATAGTATTTTAAAATTCAAATATGTGCATTGTTTTTCTAGACCTAATGCTATCACATACTTAATAGGCTATGGCATGGTAGAAACATAACTTTTATGGGAACCCCAAACTTGTGAGACTTGCTTTTCTTTTTGCAATATTTACTTTATTGTAGTACTCTGGAACTGAACCTACAATATCTCTGAGGTATGCCTGTAAAGACATTTAAAAAATATAGCCTCATCGTCATTATCGTGCCTAATAAAATTAACAGTAATTCCTTAGTAGTAATACCCACTTAACATTCAGGCTTCCTTGATTGTCTCAAAATAGTTTTTTAAACAGTTGATTAGTATTTCAACCCACACATTGCATTTGATAGTTACATCTTGTAGGTGTCTCTTTTTCTACCAGAGCTAAGGAGAGTGTTTTTAAATTGGGGTGTAGCATTCTTCTGCAGCGTGGCCCACTCTGCATGCAAACAAGCCACCCGAACTAGCATTTCTTCCATCCTTATGCAAAGGATGACAAGCTCAGGGCATTTCCCCTCAAACCGCAGTAGGTATAACTATGGAATCTGCAATCTTTCTGAATCCTTCCCCTCTCTTGAAATTAATCCAGAAATCTCATAGTTGAAAACAACTTTAAATGTATTCCTTTATTATTTAAAGTATATATTTGAATGATGGGTATTAAAAAAACGCCAACGAATCAGTTCTGTGCTGTTCTCATGACATCTGCATATTAATCATCTGCTTTGGCATCTTCTAACACTGGGCATCGCCATCCCTGGGGCAGATTTAGGGAGGGGAGGATTCGGGTGGCAACTGCTTGAGTCATGAACTCCAGAGCTCGTTTGGCAGAAGTGAATAGAGACTGCAGGAACAAGTTAATGCAGACTGGCCTTTGTCATGAGCGCTGAAACGTTGTTCAGCACCTTCCCAAGCGTGAAGTCAGTGTGAAGTTGCTGCACACCGGGATGAAGTCTTCCAAGGTGTGTCGGTCCACTCGTGGGTCTGCAGGCGGAGGATTGTTCTAGCATGGTGCTATAGGGCTATAGGGCGCTGACCCAGCAGCCCCCACCTGTAACCTCTGCCACTCTAGCTGCAGACCCTGAAAGATCTTCTAAGTAGGCTCCAGGAAGCACCTTAATGGAAATGTTTATATAATGACAAAGATTTAAAAAGGAAAGAAGACTGTAAGCTTCTGCTGCTCAGAACCCTCCAGTGGCTTTCTAGTAGTTCAGAGTAAATGCCAAAGCCCTTACAGCGGCCTCCAGACCCTACACAGCCTACCCCTTCTTCACCTTTTCCTCTCTGATCCTCTCTCCTCCTCTCCTTGTTCACTCTGCACTGGCCCACTGGCCTCCTTGATGGTCTAAGAATCTTCCAGGCTCTTCCCTGCCCCAGGACCTTTGCATTTGCTGTTCTCTTACATACCCACAAGGCTCATTTCTCACCTCCTTCAGATCTTTGCTGAGCTATAGTGATATTTGTGAATTTGAGCATTTGTAAAATGGGCTTGGGGAAGGGATGTTCATGAATTAAATGGGTTGATAATATTTGTAAAGTGATTACAACGTGGCTGGTACATAGCAAGCCCTCCCTAAGTGTTTGCTATAAAATAAAGACACAATTTTGGGAGCCTTGTTAGAGGATGCTTCAACCTTTGGCTAGTAGGCACACCAAGGCAGGGAAAGAGGTGAGAGTGTAAGTGATATAATTTGGAATTATAAGAAGGCATATTTAAGTTCGGCATTATGAGAAAAGATTCTTAAAGGTAATCTTTGGTGGGCATGGATTAGTTAATTGTGAAAGGGTCTAGTAGAGTGGTTGAAATCGTAGACTGCTAAATTCGCCTGCCTGCCTGGTCTTCTTTTTACACATACTGCGTGATCTTGGGCAATTACTCAACTTCAAATTATAACTCAAAATGGGTGTGTAAAAAGTCCCGACCTCATGGGGTTGTCATGAGGGTTGAATTAAATGATCATTGTAAAAGTGCTTAGCTCAGTACTTGGCATGTAGTAAGTGTTTAAAATGTGACTTATAAAAAATTAGTAGATAGAGTCTCTAATCTCAGTTCCTGCATTCTTATAGGTATTGAAATCCTTAAGCTAGAACCTTCAGCCCTGCCCTGTCATTGAGCCAGACAAAATGTGGCAGCATCCAGAATGAAACAGTATATGGATAATATATAGCACACTGGCTGACACATAGCAAGAACTTAATAAAGTACTGGGAGTCTTATCCCTGCCAGCGGGGTGGTTGTTCGGGTTGGAAGATGTGGCTGCCATGTTGGGTAGAGGTGGGAAGGGAGGCATGTGTGTCAGGGGTGGCCAGCTCAGGGGCTGAACCTGATCAGGTGCCTGATCAGGTCCTGCCTGAAACAAACTTCTGCTCTTGGGTCCTCATCCACGTGCTGATTGGCATCTGATCTGAGATCACTATAAAATCCACAGTAAATGCTTGCAAAATCACAGACTAAAATGAATATGAACTAACTGTGGATTTTAGTTTATTTGTGCTATTGCTATACTACAAATAATTTACCTGTGCTATTGCTAATTACTACAAATAATTTACCATTGACTATGCGTAAATGCAAAGTTAAGCTAAAATTTCCAGAGCTTAAGGATTATATGGACATTTCAAATCTCTATTTCCTTTGCAGGTACCTTGTATCCAGCTTCTTTATAGGTTTACCTAAACACATTACAGAGTTTTATTTGCCAGTCGCAGGCCTCAGGAACAAAATCGAGCTTTCTTGTAACTTCTCTTACAGTTTCTGGGTATTTATTTATTTTTTAGGAGTGGGGTCTTGCTATGTTGCCCAGGCTGGAGTGCAGCGGCTATTCACAGGCACAATCATAGTGCACTGCAGCCTCAAACTCCTGGGCTCAAGTAATATTCCTACCTCGGTCCCCTGAGTAGCTGGAACTACAGGCACATACCACTGCACCTGGCTTTGCTTTTGGGTATTTAAAGCAGTTTATGTTGCAATTTATTTTTAAGTTCATTCATTCATCTGTTTATTAAACTAATATTTATTTAGAACTTGATCTGTGGCAGATCCAGGTACCTCTTAATTTTTTTTCTTAAGCAGACAAGGGGAAATTTAATTCCGACACTACATATTACAGTGCAGTTACAGTCTACGTGAAGGGTTAAGTTCTAACATAAACCTATATGGAAAAAATTATGTAGTTAAAAATATCCTTGCAAATTCTTTGATTCACCCACAAACATTTCTCAGGGAGTACAACATAGCCATTTCCCTTCTCTTGTTCTGGAACAAATCACTATTTTTTTTCATTTGGGTACCAGAGCAGGTAATTGTAAGTTTGCTTGTGTATGGGGTCCATGTTGTTTGCAATTGACATGCAGGGCCTTTAAACTTAGAGATGCACTTCAAACCAAACATGCGTGTGCCCCCGCTGTACCCATTCCTCACTGGGTGAGTCATTCCTTCATCAGCATTTAATGAGCACTTACTATGTGCAGTGATTGTGCTTGACGCTAGAGGTAGAAAACCATAGGAAGGTCATCTCTGCCCTCAAAGAGCTCATAATGTGGTGGGGACAACTGCCACAACGTGTCCAGGTCCAGCCGAGTGATGTTACGTTGCAGTTCCAATGCCCTGTAGCACGCTGTGTGAGAATCAGCACACTCAGGGAACCCAGGGAGAACAGAGGCAGGAGCACAGCGCTGCTTGGGGAAAGGTATGTCTGAGATGGTAGACAGAGTTCTGGAGAGCTCTGAGTTCGGTCTTGAAGAATGGGTTAACTAAGACGACCTGTTCATTAGCAGAAACGACGTGTACAGAAAGGCACAGGGGATGCTCAGGAAACGGTGCGGGATGGGGATGGTGGGAGCTTAGCGTGCAGAGCCTGCCATTCCACGCTGAGCATTTGCACTTCGTCTCGTATGTAACGAAGAACCACTGAATGATCCTCAGAAGGAGACTGATACAAAAGTGTGCTTTATGGCGATGGACGGATTGGAAGGGAGTGAGTTCAGAGCCAGGGAGACGGGTTGGAAACAACTGGTGAGAAGGCAGGTGGGAATCCAGCCATCCTGCACTCACTTCAAGCCTGAGCACGGTGCAGCATCCCTGGAGTGACAGCTGCCTTGCAGGGTGGGTTTTCAGCTGGGGCCGTTCCCTTTCCCCGTTATTGCCCTGTGGGGCATCTTCCCTGTCCTCTTTGCTCTTCTTTCTTTACCCTGCTGCTGGCTCAGGTCAGCTCTTGGCTGAAGAGCTGGTGCGGAGGGGGAGGGGACAGAGGGTGGCCGTACCGCTGCGTCCTCCTCCCTGGCCTCCCACGCCGGCGCCCCAGCCTTCATCTTCCCTCATCCCTCTCTTAGGACCTCTCTGGTTTTCACACAGGAGCCCTCGAAGAGTGGCAGTTGAAAATTAAGAGTTTAGAAGGGAGCCTCTTTTTTTCGTCCCTAACAGAATAAACGCTGAGAAAACATTCAGAGGGCAAAGTGCTTGGTTTCTGGCCTAAGAACGAGACTGTTGTGTTCTACAGGGGAGCTCCGGTTGGAGGCAACACGCGGTCGTTGTGGAAGCACATTGGAAGGCCCGGTGAAAATAAAGAGTGTGTGACCAGGAGTGTAGCTAGGTTGGGGAGTGTCCTGAGGGGTCATGCAAGCAGTCCTCCTTCAGCACCTAACGCCCTTCCAGCACTTTCTTCCTTCATCTGTCCCCTCCCCTGGGCCCCCATGCCTCCCCTCACCCCACAGTCCCTGTCTCCAGCCTCCCACCAGTTCTCTCCTCGCCCTTTGTTGCTGAGCCTGCTCCAGCCTCTCAGAGGTCAGTCAGCAAGCTGAGGACAGAGTTCAGGACACGTTGCCCCAACATGGAGAAGATGGAAGGGAAGAGTTGGATCCCATGGGCTTGAGGGGCAGTTTCTCTCTGGTCTCCCCAGTTAAAAATCCCATGCATTTGCTCACGAGACAGAATTATGGCCTTCGGGTCTGTAGGACTATTCATACTGTCTTATGTTCTCTGGGCCCTGTGAATTTTAGATTCAGATTTAACTAAAAATTAATTGGATTTGTTTACCCCAGGAACTTATTTAATTCCCTAAACCAACTCCTGAAGTGGTTTGGGCTCATTTTAAAAGACACTGAAGTGAGAGGTTAATTAACTTTCTGGAGGTTACACAGTTACTACACCGCATGCCTGGGATTTGCACTCAGTTTTGCCAGATTCTTGCATGTGTGTTGAGGGACCAGTGGATGTACTTAGCCACCATGTAGAATAATGTTTCTAGGAGAGATTTAAAAACAGACTTACAAATGAGCTTTTTTTAAATCGAAATTTTTATTGAGATGATTAGAGATTCGAATGCAGAGAAATGACTTGTGAAAAAAGCCCACTTGGCCTGTTTTCCCCAATGTTAACACTTTACAAAACTGTAGCGCAATGTCATAACCAGGGTATTGGCTCTGATACAATTCACTGAACTTCCTTGATTTGTTCGGTTTTACTGGTACTCCTCTCTCTCTCTCCCTCTCTGTATTAAGTTCTGTGCAATTTTATCACCTGCGTAGATCCAGTAACCACAGATAAGACACTGAGCAGGCCAACACCGCGGGGACCGCTCATAACCGCAGATACCTCCCGTCTCTCACCCCTGGCAACCACTGATCTGTCCTCCATGTCCGCAATTTTGTCATTTTGAAAATGTTGCGTAAGTGGGATCATACCGTATGTAACATTTTGAGATTCGCTTTTTTCATTCAGCAGAATCCCCTGGAGATTCATTCAATTCGTTGATTCAGTAATTTGTTCATTTTTATTCCTAAGCGGTATACCATGGTAGGGACGTACCCGAGTTTAACTGTTCACCTATGGAAAGACCTGTGGAGTAATTCTAGTGTTTGTCTCTCATAAGTAAAGCTGCTGTGAACATTTGTGTACAGGTTTTCGTGTGAACCTGAGTTTTTGTTTCTCTGGGATAAATGCCCAGGAGTACAAATGAACTTTTAATACTGTTCATAAATCCAGAATTATGTTTGGCGTGATCCTGCTCTGGGTTGCATTTTCACCTTTTATCCAGTTCACAGTCTGATTCCGTGTGGGGCTGTCACCCGTTTCCCCCTGGCCCTGGGCCTGTGTAAATTTCCAGGCTGATTAGGGTGCTCCCGAACTCTGCGAAGGAGATTTGCTTCGCTTTGTTGCTGGCTGATCTCCCCTGAGTCGTCTCTGCCGTCAGTCACGCTTGTCAATGTCGCTGCACCAGTGTCTTTTTCCCCCAGCCTGTGTGTCCAGAGCTCCGGCCGTCTGCACAGTGAAGTCAACAACTGCGTTCTTCTCCTTTACTTCCTGTGGGAACCCAAGGCCCTCGTGGGGCCCCTGTGGAGTGTTGAAGGGAACGCTTGCAGCTTTTTCTCGCCCCTCGGTTCCCTGTAGTGAACACGTGTTGCCAAAAGATGGCAGTGTACTTTGCAGCCACTGAGATGGCTCTGCCCTGTCGCCTGTGGCTTGGAGATTTGTGTCTTGTTCTGAGAACGTGGACAGCAAATTTTACAAAACAACAAAGGCATCAGTAAAATGCCGCGAGGTTTGGAAGTTAGAAAGGAAACATCACGTTTGCAAATGGTTTAGAATGAAAACGGCCCCCCACCTCTTAGAAATGAGTTGAATAGGAAATAGAACTCAGAAATGTGTGTGTGTAATTTTAGATGTCAGTAGTGATTGTTGCATGCTGCAAAGCTTCTGAAAAAGACCTGTCAAATGCTGATTTTTGCCTCCCGTCTGATCCACGACCAGCCAAATAGCAGGACAGCCTGCTTTTGAGCTCTGAGGCTTCAGATTAACACTGCTTCATTCCCAAGTAAAGGCCCTTATATACACGATAAATACGGTTTTCGTGACAGCAATGGCTAGTAATCAAACTGTCCACTTGCTAGTGTTCCGTCCCCTGCGTGTTTCACTCCAGTGTGCACGTGTGTAAAGAGCTGTTCGTTTGCTATGCACAGGAAAGTGAGGGATTATGGGGTTCGCAGATGTTATAAACAGACCAAGCCAGTGAGGATAAAGTGGGATGAGTTTAAATGCAAGATTAACTAATAAACTTTAAACTATATGCATGGAAAGAACCAGCGATGACAAATTCTGATACGGAAATATTAAAAACTGGCGCCCTGCTGCTGGCTGGGGTGCCATCACGGGTGCCTTTGGGGAAGCAGTCCGAAAACCTGCTGTCGGTTGATCCAGATGCAGCACAGTTAGGTGGAGAGCAGGCTGTGGGAGGAGAGAGCCGGCTCTGGGATTGGGGTGACGAACCCCAGAGAGGATCCTCTGCACGCCAGCCAGCGTGCCAAGGCCGGAGGCTCTGTTCCGCCTCCCCTGGAACTCAGTGTTGCGGTTGCCCTGACCCTGCAGCTCACAGTGTGCCCACAGCCCTGGGGCGGCAAGGAAACAGGTGGCTCCACCAGAAGCAGCAGGTTTTTCCGCTGGTGCATCCTTTGGCCAAAGCCTTGGGCTGGGAGAATTAAGCTGCATAAAGTTCTAACCCTGAAACCAGATGCTGTTGCCATAGAGACAAGTGAAATGCTACCGTGGGAGGCACAACAGGGGAGGGGTGGGAGGGCAAGTGAGGCGAATCTAAAGGCGAGCACACCCGGAGACCTTCAACCTTTAGCAGCCCTGGGACGGGGCGGGCTTGCATTCCGAAACCTGCGTGCTGGCGGCCCGCCACTTGCTGACTGGCTGAGTGGCAGCTGCCTGCGCCGTGCGGACTAGCTGGTGAGCACGTTGGCAGTTGGCGCGGGCCCCGGGGGTGGGAACTCGAGGGGTGGAATGTAGACGGGTGCTCCAGACCCGATGGCTGGCAGTTCTGCACACGTGTTTCTCGTGCCAGGCTGAAGTCATCCCTACGAGCCCGCTCGGTGATTAGGACCGGCTGGTGGAAGCCAGTCCGTTTGGCCGCGGATTTGACATGTGTTACAGTTAAATCATGTCGGTGTCCCAGAATAATGAAGAATAAGAAAAACCTCGCTTTGGGTGTGGACTTCTGCAGAAGGGGTATAACTTCCACTGTGAGAGGCCCTGCCGAGGGAAGGCAGCTTTGGCCCCGAGTGGATTTTATACTGACTGTGTGACCCTTATCCCCGTGATGCTGGTGAGAAGCTTCCAAATCTATTCTGAACTTTGCCTCATGCCGGTGATGTGAGCAACCCGGGGAGCCAGTTAGGATCAGGCTGCTGCTCTTCTTTGTTTTCAGAAATGCAGGGTGTGCGAAAGGAACATTTTACGAATGGATTTGGGGTCCCGATTAGGGACTGGATGAGTTAATTTCTTCCTGTTGATAGACGGGGGGAGCCAGTTGGCTCAGATGATCGTTTAAGCAGATATCTCTGTCTTACTAATAATAGCAAGCAACTGCTGAGAGGATTTGGGGTGGGGAGACACAAACCCAAATAATTGACATTTGTGGTGTGAAGACGGAAAAAAGCTGCGAAATCCCCGCGGTTTGTGCAGAAGCCCAAGTGTGCCAGGCGGGGCTTGCTCTCCAGGGCAAGCCAGGGCTCCTCTGGAAAATCGCTGCTGCACAGGTTTTATATTTTTAGTTTGCCTCGCTCACCCCTTTTTGCTTCCTACGGTGAAGAGGCTGCTTTAAGATGCTTTGCATCGTCTGTCGGAAAGAACCAAGTTTCCAGTTACTCCGCTATGGATAGTCTTGGAGGGAATGCGGACCATGCACCAAAGAGCCCAGGAACGTCCCGGTCCCTGTTCTCCCTCTGACTCAGATGGGACACGGTGGGTGATGGGGCCTCAGTTAGGCTGGGTGGTTTTCTCAGCCTAAGAACAGGGCTTTTCTTAACTTTTCTACCGTCCCCTGCAGTTGCTGCTGTGTTTCTTCTTTTACCTCCCCTTTGGTGGTTGCATGAAATTTTGGGAATGCCTCAGGCACCAAAGGCTAAACATTTTCTTTAGGGAACGTGAAAAAAGACAACGAAAGCCTTTCGGACCCACTCGATTAATGGCGAGGTGCAGAGATGATGTTCTACATGGAATCGTGTTGGGTTTGGGAGGCTGATAGGCTAGAAAGGGTTGGTTCTGAGAAGAAATGGGAGCTAAACTACTATTTGTGTTCCAAAGGGGGAGATAGTGTTGTTGATGTACGTGCTGTCGTACTGCGCTCCAGGATTTTGTTGTGCTTCTGAGGTCTTTTCGGAAAATGTCCCCATTAAACTGTCATCCTTATCTGTGTCTGCAGATGTTGTATAGCGATGGGTTCTTGCCTTCTGGACCGACTCACCTCGATTGCTGGGGGGGCTTTGAGAAGGCAGATGTGGTTGTTCTAGAGCCCTGGTCCGTCTCACTCATCGCTGTATCTCCAGTGCCCTGGAGTTGCCTGGCACGTAGTAGGTACTCAGTAAATGTTTACTGAACGAACGAATGGAGGAGGGCAGGAAAGAGGGAAGGGAACTGTTGAATGTCCTCCGTGTCTCCTGCTGTGTGCTGCGTTTCCAGTGCTTCGGTCGTGATCACCAGTGACCTCCATGTCGCCAAATCCAACTGCGCTTCTCTGCCTCCGTCTTTCTCGGGCTCTCAGTAGCAGCTCTCTCCTCTTCTTGTGACTTCCTTGGCGTCACTCTTGCCTGGGTTTCCTCTTACCTCAGTGACTGTTTGTGTCCCCCTGCCCTGCTTATAAATGTTGGCGTGCTGCGGCACTCAGGTCTACTCCGTGATTTCCGCGTTCTCTTCCTGAATGATCTCATCCAGCAATACCGGTAATTGCTTTGCTCATTTGATCCCCCAATTTTCACCTCCAGCCCCGAGCTCCTGCGCTCCAGACTCAGACATCTACTTTTGTACCTTTTTCACGTACAGTACACATCTCATCCTTCAAGTGGCCCAATAGGACTCTCGATTCTTCTCAGCAGCCTGTTTCTGCCACAGCCTTCCCTGGGCTCCTTTGACGGAGGGAGGGGAATACATTCCTGGTTTCTCCTGTCCCCTGTCTATCCATTTTTTCACAGAGCAGCCGGGGTCACCCTTTAAAAAGTAACAGCTCAAGTCACTCTCCATCTTAAAACTCTTAGTGGCTCCTATAACACCTGAAATTCGGACTCCTTACCGTGGTCTCATGGCCCCAGTTCCCTCCAGTATCCTCTCTTACAGGTGACCTTCTGTCTGTCTGTCCAGCCACACTGACCTCGTTTCTGTCCCTGGAACATGTTACACTTGTTCCCACCTCAGGGCCTTTGCACTTGCTGTTCCCTTTGCTTGCAATGCTCTGTCTGCAGACCTTCCCTGTGCTGGTTCCTTCCTGTCATTCTCGTCTCTGCTCAAATGTCGCCTTCCCGGAAGCCTCATCTGAACCAGCCTATGCTGAGTGGCCCCTGGCCTCCTTTTGTTTTTGGCAAAGCACGTACTACTATCTGAGATTACCCTGGTCATCTATTCATTACTAGTTTCTTGGGAGCTTTGTCTGTCTTATTCTCAGATGTCTTATTCCCCTCCCTCTGAAAAGTCCCAAGAACGTAGCAGGCATTGAATGAATATTTGCTGAATCAGTGACTGTGCTGTGCCATTTCATCTTCATGGGGACCTGAGGAGGCTTAGGGAGGGTGGTAAATGACTTCTCAGGTCTTCAAGGCATTTTCTTTTTCGCTCTAATCCTGATGGCTGACCCATATCCTGTCTGCATTTAGTTTTCTATTTTTAGTTTGAGTATAGAGAAGGAAGAAGGTATCTATCAGGATGAGCTATTACCTACACAGCCCTTACCCCTGAAAGAAAAAATCCTGGAAGTGCCCAAAGGTAATGAGTTTCATAAGGGCATCGTCCACCAGTGGTTGGTCGGGGTAAAAAAGAAAGAAGGAAAGCGGAAAGGAAGGAAACTTCTATTAATGAACCATGTGGTGTGTGCTAGGTCCTGCACCAAGTGCTTTTAGGCATGTTACCTAATTCGAATCTCGAAGCAATCAACACAAGGTTGATATTATGTTGAATCAATGCTAGGTTGATATTATGACCCCCATTTTATAGATGGAAAAACTGAGGCTTAAAAAAGTTAAATACTTTGCTTTAGGTGGCATGACTACTGAGTAAGTAGAACTAGATTTTTTTTAAACCCAGGGCTACCTGACACCCAATTTCTCACTTTTTATGCTAAGATGGTTACTTTGTGAGATGAATATGCTCCTAAAATAGTAAAGGATAAAAATATGAATTCAGTGCCCATCCACATAGATTATAACAAATATCCGAAGCATAAGGATAAGTTATACAGACAATATGGAAAACAGACATACAATTTGCAATGCCTGAGCATATAATTGGATGAATAAAATACAGAGTGAACATTTGGTTCTCTGGCAGGGCTCGTGTACGGTATGACATAGAGCAGCTGTCCCCAAAGTTCTTTGTTTCTAGTACTACACAAGCAGCATTTGAGCAATTCAGGATTTCTTTCTGCTTTCGCTATAAATAGAGTTCATGGAATTCTGTATATCAAAGTTAATGCGATGAAAGGAGCTGCGGAGTATGGAAATAAACCTTAACTCATTCTATAAACCAGAAGCATGTTTGGCACTGGGAAGCCGTAAAGACGCTGTCGTTCCTTGGATGAATTCTGAGGACTTATTTAGCATCTGAAATTGCAGAGTAGATCCTATTATGTAAGGGGACAGGAGGGCAGCACAGTGTGGTTACAAAACGAAGAACTTTGTGCCCTTCAGGGAAGAGTTAACAGGGCAGATGCACACAGAGAAAGCCATGCGAGAAGAATGGGGAAAGTGAATGAATGGGTGGCATGTATATGTGCCTACCGCCGAAGCCGGGTTGCTGAATAATCCTCAGATGTCAGATTTCCGTGAGGCCAACATGTGACTCAAAGCTTGCCACTCAACAGAGGATCCTGGGCTGTGCTGGCATTAAGAGGCTGGCTGGCAGCTGGGCTCCCACTGTGCACTAGCCCAACTCCTGTCGCGCTCTGCGTGTGGGCGTGTGTGCATGCGTGTGTGTGCGAGGCTATACATTCATGCAGTGGGTGTTTAAAGAGCTAAGCACTGAAGCTGGATTTCCACAAACGATCATCACGAGCACTCCAGACACACCAAACTTCCTCTCTTGGTATTTTTTTTTTCTTTTTTTTTTTTTTTTTGCTTTCATCGTGTTTTGTTTTTCAAGCCCCAAAGGGGAGAGCCCCCAACATTCAGCCTACGGCATTGGGATTGTTTGCTCTCACCTGTCTATGGGGGTGCCCTGTCAAGGTTAGGACTGAAGCTATGTGGGACCGGCGTCTTCTCAAGCACCACAGGAGCGGAGCTGCGTGAAGGAGTAGCAGCCACCAAAGGAACAGTGACTCTGCCTCGTTAACATGAACAACAGCTTGCAGGTTAACCTGCCCAGAAGCTGGGCTGCTACCGGTGGCTCACTCCGGGAGAAGTCTGAGCATTCTTTCTTTCTGTTTTATTACTACAGGATGGAGGATGAAGCTGTCCTGGACAGAGGGGCTTCCTTCCTTAAGCATGTGTGTGATGAAGAAGAAGTAGAAGGTGAGCTCTGTGGGTCTGGGAAAGCGAATATTCGCGTACATGTGTCTCTGCAGATAATAGCCTTCATACATTTCGTATGTCTTACATTTCGAAAGTTAAACACCGAACCTTTTCTATGGAGTTGTCATTCATCTCCACATTTTGCTGCAACACAGAAAGTAATTCTAAGAACTTCCTTGGACCATCAGAATCTGAATTAGTGTGGTCTTGCCTGGTTTATAAAAAAGAGTCTTATTTTAAAGCAGGTACCTATGCTAGCCGTGCCTCTCCATCAAAAATAAATATTTTACCAGATAATGCTAACCGCCTTCCAATGGCTATTTCAAGGAAGCTGCTAGATTTATAGAAATGCATTTGGCAGCACCTTCTAATATGCTTTCTTGCAGCTTGCGTGTGGAGAAACAGACGTTGCAGAAAGAGAAGGATACCACTGTTGCAGGGAAAATGGGCCCAAGCTGAGGATGTTAAGAGTGGTCATTATGGATAAGTCTCACTTAGGAAAAGATGGGCAAGAATTTTTTTTTTTCACTTAAAAACCTCCAGGATTGCTTTTGCTAGTGTTCCCCAGTGCCTGTTAAAAAACCAAAGAAGAGTTATATTTTACCTGGTGCTATGATACTTTCAGTGTGCATTCCCTTCTCTTGTCTCTTGACTTATAAATAGTGTGGGAATAATGCTATTTATTTGACGGTGAGAAGGCAAGGCTTAATAAATATTTATTAGAATAGTTATATGAAGGCATCACAGATATATGTTATTATTGATATTTATGGAGAGATTAAGAAAATAATGAGGGTTATAGGCAGTACTCAAGGTTAACTTGTAGGTGAGTCGTGGTCAATTCCATCCTTTAAAGTCACCTGCGAGACAATTCATACGTGTTCTGGAGAACTCTAGTTGGACTGGTGCCATTTTTAAGCATTTAGTGCCAATCAGAAGCCTGGACTAGAGGTCTTGTGTGTTCTGGAGTAATTCTTCAAGCAGACTGAACACTAACTCCCGGGCAGGTGATGTTCCTGTGCCACCTGGAGCAGTTTGAGTAGTGCGGCTATTACGTTGTTCCTCATATTTCTTTAGTAAGTTTCTTCTGCCCACGTGGTCTTAGAGGATTGGTGCCCCCACCCCCACCCCGCCCCCAACTTCCCGCATTTATGCTCCTGGGACTGACTAATAAGAATTTGATGCCTAAGTTTCTTAGGAAAACGGAAACTACAGTATTTTCTTTCATATTGTTTTATGGGTTCCTTGCATTTTTACAACATGACTGTGGGAAAATGTCACGCTGGTGAAAGCAAAATAGTAAAACTTTTGCCTGAAGATTCTTGGAACCCTTGATGTTAAATCTCCATTGTAGTGACTCCGTCTCAGTGTCGAAGAGAAGATAAAAGTGTTAAAGTTATAGCATAAGGATGTAAGAAATAATGTAGATTTGAGCGAGTATCCTGTAGTTGTTGGATAATTAAGGTAGAAAGAAGCTTGGGAATGAGCTGTACTTTGAGAACAAGGTTTTAGCTTAGTTCACAAGAGGTGTGTAAATCACTTCTTGAGTTTGCAAGCTCTGTAGGAGAGACAGCCCTCCACCGCAGTAGGATATCGTGCATGGTTTCTTAAGGCTTTGACTAAGAAGTGTATTTCCTGAAATATTTCCCTTGACTTCAAGCACAAAATGAAGACAACAATATAAATGAATAGCACACAAATCTGGAGCCAGGTTTCTTTAAGGAGAAACAGAAAGACAACCAAAAGTGGTCGAAATATCTACGTCTGTAAAATTCGAGAAATGTGTTGGCTTTGTGATGATTAAGCTTGCCACGTGGATTTTGTGTATTTTCCCATTCTTATTAAGACCTCTGTTTTCATGACTGTCTTTCATGGTATTGGTGCCTGAGCTGCTAATATTTCTTTCAAGGTATACTTAGTTGCCCGTTGCTGCATCCCGAGGCCCTGTGGGATGGTTGCTTGCGGTGTCATTATTTGGTGGGTAACTTCCAGTAGTGCAGGCTCTCCTGCAGAAGAAGTCTTGAAGCTACAGTTAGCAATTGTTCATTTCTGAATTAGTGTCCTCCCAGTTGATCCTCCCCTTTTCTCACCTGGCTTCCTCAGTGGGGGTGGGAGGGCTTAAAATTTATAGTCTCTCTAGGTGACAGTATAAAAAACATTGAAATGGACCCGGGTGTGACAGCACATCCATGGTTCCAGGGGTTGAAAAGAAGAAACAGATGACTTGGCGGTCAAGACCTCTAAAAAGGATTCACACTTTTGAGTGGGAATGGTTTTCTCAAGGACATGAGCCTATCTCATATTTTTCCTTGTGTAAGGAAAAGTGGATTTTTGAAGGAAAGCAAACTATTGTCTTTATTCTGAAGTTCTAGTATGTTTATGGCAGAAGCAAACGCTCCAGTTTTAAGGATCAGGAATTCAAAGGGCAAGGAGCTGGAGCATTTTACATTTATATTATCAATTACATTTCCTTTTATCCAAACATGTTATCCAAGTAGTTATTTCTCTTATTTCTAGGATAATCAATGAGTTATATTGCAGCACAGTTGGCAAAAGTAAGCTTAAAATAAAACTGTTTTTTCCAGTAATCCACACAAATGAAGTATGCTCCTAATAGGCAGTTATTAAGGTGACTACGGTTCATTGGCTCTCAGTATTTTGAAACGCTCATGCTTTTAAAATTCTTCTTAGGGTCCCTAATTTGGGGTGATTGGATTCAGCTCGGCCTGAAGGCAAGAGGATGCCCCCTCAGAGTTCCTTGTAGCTGTGGTTCTGAGGGGACTTCAAACCTCAGCCTCACTGTTCAACTCTACCCCCGGTGGGTGGCCTGACGCTTAATCCACATTCTAAAAACTCCATGGAAAACCATCCACTACAAAATTCACTAAGAACAGAATGAGTCAGAAGAGGAGTCACCTTCTGTTTAAATAACAGATTTATCTACATGGTATATATTTAAAGACCTAAACCTCATTGTCACATAATTTTCCTCATATGTTAATGGCTTAAAGAGGTACTCTTTCAAAAGGAAACCAAATGCCAATTTTAATCTTTAAAATAAATAAACGCTTTTGTATCTGTCCTTTCATTGGTTACCTTATACAGTGTTTGATTTTGGAAAGTTAACATTTTGATGGTTCCTTTGGATAAACGTATTTAAAAATGTTGGCATTTCAGATATTCATATTTGTTTCTTTATCAAAAGGCTTCAGCTCCTGCCCAGGCAGCACTTCCATAGAATCTGTCTGTAGATGACAAATTAACGTTACCAGGATGATCTGGAAATATTGACCATGAGGAATAACCACTTGGGTTTCATTTCAGATGTAGATCCGGGGAGGGGGTACTGCCAGATTTTGTTGGGTGAACCCAGGTTGAGATAGGAAGGAGTCCCAGGTTGCTTTTTACAAACAGAAGGAAATCCAGTGGATGTTTTATTCTTAAAAAAAAAAAAAAATCAGCTAGGATTTCGGATCTGTGTGATATAAACAGATTACTTAATATTCTCATTTCGCAATAGGGGAAAAGAGCAAACTCCACCTTATCCTTTGAGATAAGGCTTTGGCCCTGCAAGGCTAGGTAACTCCCCAGCAGGCCCTGGCAGCTCTGACTTCATGAGGAGGGGCCTCTTCTTAATATCAAGTCCAATGAACAACTCAGGAAACACAAAGTACAGCAGGACAATATTGGCTGAAACGTGTCTCCATTTTTGAGGCTTGATTGGTGCTCTCCTACAGCTATTATGATACATTGTGGTGGTTTTCCTCTTCCACGCAAAACTGAATCCAGCAGGAGTATGCTCCCACTTGTCTGAATGGAGGAATAATTCTACAAATTCTCATGGCTACTGGTGGACCTCAAGAGAGAGTCCTGTTGAAAATGCATGGAATTTACAGGAAGATTTTTTTGGGGGGAAATAAAAGTTCAGAATTAGGACAGGGTCTGGGACATAGTAGGTATTCACTAATGATTTCTTAAAAGAAAGAATGAATAAGTAAATATACATGAATAACATAAACTAATTAAAGCATATGTAGAATTACTATATATAATCCTCTTACATCTTAGTTTGAATTTTTAGTTAGAAATTCGGTTCTTTTAGTATTCTTAGTCAAATGAGATGATACAGTCTCTAATTACTGTATCTTTGGTTTTACTCCTATTTGATTTTGCAAAGATCGTTGACATTTATACGATTTATATATTTATACTGATAAGAAAAAGGAGCCCCTAAAATACTTCCGCCTTATCCTCTGTCATTCTTCTACACTATCTTTGGAAGAGAGAGACTAAAATGATGAAAAACGGTGGCTTTTGTCTTTTTTGGAGGTCAAGACCACAACATTTTACAGACATGAAATCATAATGACTTAAACCTATTTTTTGCTAGAGGATATTATGATACTCTATTAATGCGTGTTAGGGGAGGTAATGTTCTAAAGGAAAAATGGGGCCTGGTAGACATTTGTTAATAATTACAATGGTAAAAAACGTAATTGCCGAGAAGGAGTGAATGAAAACCTATCGGATGGGAAGGGAGGGGCCGAGTCAGGGCTGGGGCTATTCTGAGCCTTGGATAGAAGTGTCCGGTTGCATTTTGCTGACCTCTTCTCCTCTGTTCATGCTAATTGCTCAGAAACAGAGTGTTCAGAGGAAACACTTGGGCAAATACTGCCGAAGGAAAAGCCTTCTTAGAAGAAACAATGTATCCACACACTGGAAAGTGAGGTGTTTAAATGTTGATACTTCACTAGCAACTTAGTTTTCCGGAGCTGATTGAGCCCATAACAGACCTTTCCCAATTCCCTGCTTCTTTCTCCTCGTGCCCTCAGCTGAATGCCCGCCAGAGGCTCTAAAGCAAGCAGCACTCAGCTCTGTAGCTGCATGAGACCTCTTGTTGCATCAGAGAAGTTAAATCTTTATATATAGATTTGTTTGCTTCAAGGAAATCTGATGATCGTTCCATAGGTTTTTGAAACTGGAATCAGACCTCCCTTCCCAGTTTTCCAATTGTAGGGAATTTTCTGGTAGTATAGTATGGGCTGAAGCCCTCTAGAAACCACTTCCTGTTGACATTTCTTTTATGGCAATAATCCCTAACAACCTTGGTGCTTGGGTTGTGTTTTGCAAGGATCCAGAAATCCTGAAATAATACCCTTGCAGCAGCAATCTTGTCTGCAGATTGGTCTTTTTTTTTTTTTTTTTTTTTTGAGACAGAGTCTCACTCTCTTGCCTGGGGCGAGTGCCATGGCGTCAGCCTAGCTCACAGCAACCTCAAACTCCTGGGCTCAAGCGATCCCTACTGTCTCAGCCTCCCGAGTAGCTGGGACTACAGGCATGCGCCACCATGCCCGGCTAATTTTTTCTATATATATTTTTAGCTGTCCAATTAATTTCTTTCTATTTTTTGGTAGAGACGGGATCTCGCTCTTGCTCAGACTGGTCTCGAACTCCTGAGCTCAGAACGATCCACCCGCCTCGGCCTCCCAGAGTGCTAGGATTACAGGCGTGAGCCACCGCGCCCGGCCTGGGCTTCTTTTTAGAAGCTTTTTATGAGGTCATATTTGCAAGACATATTGTTTGATATTTATGTTTGGGAGTCTCTATAGTTTGTTTTATTCATGTGTTAAAGCAGAGTGGCTAAGCGTGGACTTGAGAATAAAAGTTCAAAACTTCCTCTATTGCCAAATTGTTGCATACATGAAGGAAGCACTTTGTAGTTTGGATTTTGAGTTTTTCTCTCTGTAAAATGGGAATAATGGAACATGTCATTCACCAGAGAACTCTTTTGATAATTACCCAAGACAATGTTGCTGCTGTTCCTGGCATTAGGAATAGGAGTACTTTATACTATACCACTCTGTTTTTTCTTTTCTTTCTGATTGGTACAGCTTACCAATAATTTTTATTGATTATTATTATGCTTTCTAAAAATTCTAATTGGCCTGTTATTTGCTTAATTCATTTCTCCCAACATCTATCCCTTGCCTTCCTTACCATACTTAATCTAGTGCTTCTTCTATTGAAAAAGTCAAGCCAGAAAGGTCAAGTGACATTTCCCAAGGCTTATCATCTGTTTCTCTGTGAACTCATCTTGATCCTTTAAGCTCTGAGTGTGAGATCTAATTTCCATGGTTAGAAGGCTCTGGTACACATTGCTCCTAATTCGTTAAATTGTCTTCTTTTTCAAGAAGAGGTATATTAACTGCAGTTGTGTACTGGGTAAAATACAAATGCTTGCCCATCGTCTAATAAAGCCTGCAACTTGTTGTTTCTTTCGGAAAATGGATTCAAGTGTGTAGTGTTTTCCACCAGTGGGGAGGATTCAAGAGTCTAGTTGATGTATATAAACGTGTGTATAAATGCATTTCACCCTCCCCCCAGACAGCATAAACTAGAATAATTTTGCTCTCTGCTGGCTGTTATGTAATTTAGGTGTCAAGTAAATGAGATTATGTAGCAGTATGGAAATAATATTGATACTATGTATTCTAACCTGAGCTAAGTATTTCCCCATTTTTACTGTCAGATTCAGAATCATTGGGAGAATTGAGAATGGGGTCTGATGAAGGTGAATGCCTAAGAATAGAATAAAGATCAGTTGAGGCCCTCTTGTTGTGGTGGTGAGTTTGCTAGCGAGATTTTATTTTGTTTTGTTTTATTTTATTTTTACTTTTTTGGCTGATAGCATTTAGAGGACTGAAGCGAGAGCCTGCCATGACTGGGGTTCATGGAAGGTTCCAAACATTGTCTCCCTGAAGCTGCTGATTGCCAAGTGGGATGGAAGGTGACGGTAGTGAGGGTGGTGAGTGACATCCGTTGAATCAGCAGTATAGGTGACTTTCTCTGAATAGCTGGAAAAGCTTTTAAATCTGGTTAATTGTTTTTACCTTTCTGTAGAGTTAGAATTAATTTGAAGGCAGATATCATCCTAAGTGCTGTATCCAATGAGTTCGCCTTTCTTTGTGCTTTCTTGATTTTGAAGGAACAGACTCTACTTAAACCTCATGAGATATTACTTTACTGACTATTTTCACAATGGAATGTTCAATAACTTTTACCGGACCAAAACTTCTGGAAATAAAAATGGGTTTTGAATTTTTGTAATGTTGGCCTATGTATCAGTTTTAAAGGGCTAGAATTACATATTTATAGATTGGCTAAATCACTACCTAACCCCTAGGTAATTACTAAAGTTTTCAACAGGAAATTCTATCTCTACTGGAAAATAAAGAGAATGTCTTCATTGTAGAATGAAAGCTCATAATTGAATCCAATGGATACATCTATTTGGCAAATTAAATCAGTATTTGATTGTTCAAGTTTTTACTTGATTTTATTTGGTCCGTACTGTGGCTTAGAGGACATGGTGGTGAACCAGGAGTCTCACGATCTTTTTCTATTCCTGGTCTGCTACTGCCTTTCTGGGCGACACCAGGCAAATCATGTTTGCGTGGTTACGGTTTCTGTATGCAAAGTGCATTAATAACTTATCTCGTTATGCACCTACTAGAGATTTTCTAAGAATTTTTGGATAATACCTGAAAAATACCTTGGTATTTGCAACAAGCCATTGATAAAATACCTAATTTCTGAATCTCATTTTTTTTTGTACAAAGAAATAGCGTTTGTACTTCCAATCTCCTAGTTTTGCTAGGAATGTAAGTAAAGAAATTGAAGATCCCCAGGTGGCTGAGCGTGGTGGCTTTCACTTATAATCCCAGCTATTCAGGAGGCTGAGGCGGGAGGGTCACTTGAGGACAGGAGTTCATGACCAGCTTGGGTGATATATTGAAGTCCTCTCAAAAAAAAAATAAAGTCCCTGAGATGAACCCTATAAATTTAAGATACCTCTCTTAGACATAATCTTTGCATGTAATTTATCTACAAAACACTTTCAGACTAAAGCTAATACTGATATCTGGTAATCAACAAATTAGTTGATTACTAACTATGTTAACTTTTCCTATTGACTTTAATGTAACTGATAGACAATGCCTTTTTTTTTCTTTAAGCATATCAAAACAGTAAGAACGGTTGCAGGTATCAGCTCTAACAGTTGCTTTGCCAGGCTCACACATATCATTGAATGTGATAACACATTCTAATTAGGGCCATGATTAATGTTAAGTCAAATGGACCAGTCATTATTTAAAGACACCAGATTAATTGATATGATAATTTAGAGATTGTATCATGTTCATAGTGAGTTTACATGAAGACCAGGGTGTGTATTTCCCACAGAGTGACATTAAATTGAGCCCTGAAGGATGAACAGGAATTAGCTAGATGAAGAATCAGGGAGGGGCAGGCATGTGTGAAGGCCCAGAGCTGAGAAAGAGGTAGGCCCATTTAAGAAACAGAAATAAGGCTAACGTGGCTGCAGCATGTGAATAGTAGAGAGTGGTCGGAGGTACATAGGACCCAGATAATTCATGGCCCTTTATTCTATGCTAAAGATTTAGGATTTTGTCGAGCATGCGCTGGGGAGCCATTGCAGAAGGGTTTTAAGCAGGGAAGTGACAAGACAAAATCTGCAATTTGAAAAGGATTTCTTTGGCTGCTGGATGGAGAGCGCATCCTTAGAGGACAAAGATAAAAGTAGGGGGTGGTAGTGGCTGTTGCCAAGATTTAACTGAGAGATGATTTTGGTTTGGACTAGAGTGGGGACAAAAGAGATGGATGCAAATGGGTTGAATTGCCAGGACTTACTGATGGATGGATGGATGGATGGATGGACAGATAGATGGGATGGCTGCTTCTGGATTTCTGCCATGAACAGTTTGGGTGATCACGTGCTGTTTTGTAAGATGGGGAACACTGGAGGAAGAGTGGAGGGTGATGACAGGAGTTCAGCTTTTTCAGTATATTGAATTAGAGGCACCTGTGAGATATCCAAGTGGAGCTGTGATGTGGGTAGCTGGCTATCCAGGCTGGAGTCAAGAAGAAAGGACGGGGATAGAGACACATATCTGGGAGTCCTAGGCAGATAGCTAGCATTTAAAGCCATGGGAATGGATGACATTACCCTGGGTGAGAGATTAGAGTGAGAAGAAGACTGGACTGGACTCTGCAAGAGCCAACATTTGGGGACTGAGAAGGCGCAGTACTAGGAGGAAAACCAGGAAGAGGGGAGAGCCTTTGAGGCCAAGAGACGAGAGCTTTCAACAAGGAGCTAGTGATCGATAGAGCTGAATGCCACCTGGAAGTCAGGTAAGATGAGGGTTGAACAGTAGTTGCTGGATTTGGGGGAAGGAAGGTGATTGGTGGCTTTCGTTAGCAATGTAGGTGTCATGGTTAGGTGGCAGTCAAACTGGAAGAGAAAGAAGAGTGCCCAAGGGAAAATTATCATCATGGCAAGTTGGGAAGAGACTTTGAAATGATGGTAGAAAACGTCTAGCCTTTCCCTCTGTGTGCTTCGTTACACTTACCCAGTTTAAATTTTGGAACTGCTGTAGAACTTTTAGAATGGGAAGGGATCTTAGAGAAAATTTAGTTCAACATTCTCAGCTTACAGGTGGATACATGAGCTACGGAGAAGTTACTGTGATTTGCTCAAGGTAACACGAGTAGCAGTTGGAATAACTAGGACAAGAACCCAGGTTTCCTAACTTTCCCAGGGCCACGCTCATTCGAAAACAGTGTGCCTGAGGTTCGTTCCCTCTAGAGAAGGAAAGGAACTTAGGGGATGGAGGAGAACTAGAAGAAGCACCTGGAAAAATGAGAATTGGGAAGAACTGAAGAAGAATAAAAGGTGTTGGAAGAGCTTATGGAAAGATGAGAGAGAGAAGACACAAGCCTGGCTGGCCTTGTCATTTGTGTGACCTCAGGTGATGAGCGAAGGACAGATGGTACAGCCAGAACATCTTCCTATTTTGGGGCAGCTTAGGGAACTTCGGGTTGTGGATTTAAAGTGGTTATTTTTATGCCATTTTCAGAGAATTCCTGAGCCCCTTTTTTCCTTTCAAGTAATTTCTAATGTGAAAGGACTAACCATTATTATTATTTTTGGCTGCGTTTTGCGGACAGTGGAGGATGAGGGGTGGTGGGGGACTGGTGTCATGGTAGCAGCTTCCATGGGAACAGAAGGGTTAAGTCCGTAACTGGCTATTTGGCTTTAGCTGATTCTCTGATAAATGAAGAGAGTGAACCAGGGGATGCTGAGGGTTGCCTTAACTCTGAAAGCATGATTCTGTGCTGCTGTGTCGGTGAATGCGGTCCTCTTTCCTGGGGGCATGTGGAAAACCATAGTCACGAAGATCCTGGGATTGGGCACTAGGCTACCAGAAGTCACTTGTAGCACTTTTCCTAGTTCTTGGTGACTGTTCTAGCCCTGTGGTATTATCCATGTCTCATTTACCTACATATGGTATGGGAGGGAAGGGAATTACATGAACTTTAATATTTATAATATAATATAGAATATAAATAAATGAATTAAACATTCATACAAATATAACTTTGTATATAAGTCTTATGTTAACTATTTAGATAGTATATTAAGTATTTGATACCTGATTAGCCATGAATGTATTAACTGTATCATGGATTATCTGTCTATGGCAACCAAAGACTATTCTTCCTATTGCCGAGCCAGGGCTTAGGCCGCTGCAAAAAGAGAAGCCATAATAGAGTCAGAGATGGACAGTGCGGTCGGAAGGAGAGTGTGAATGTGTGCATTTACGTGTCTCTCTGTGCCGCCTCTCTGGCTGTAACTGCAAATCCAGTTATCAATGACCGTTGGATTAGCCATTGTTTTGTATCTTCCAACCCCACTTCCCGTTCAGTTGTGCAAATGGTGACCGCAAGAGAAATAATGGGAACTGTCAGTTCTCTGTGTTTGGCTCGCAGGTGGATTTTGTCTGATGGCGTGTGGACTGCACATGAAAATTCAGCAGCAGTTCTGGGGTGTTAGGATGAGCAGGGTGAACGTCTGCCTGTTGGGTAGCTCCTGTCCACTGTCAGTCCTGCCCTGCCTAGCACTGACCATCCCAGGCATTTTGGCTCCACTTTGCTCCATTGAGCCAGGGACAAGGACCAACAGACCAGGTTCCCGGGGGCTGGCACTCACTGCGTGGCAGCTCTGGGGAAACTTTGCTCAGAACAGCGTGGAGATTGCTGAGTAGTTCTTCTGGACAGGGTGAGGGAAGATTAAGATTATGGAAGGTGCTGTCCATATTGAACAGTTAAACTCTATCATGGCTAAGACAGCCGACTGTGGGACAAGTGAAGACTGTTCCTGAAGCTGGCTCCTTTGCCCTGCTCAGAGTGAATGTTCTGGAGAATAAAGGGGCTTCGCAAGTTATTATCAAAGCTCGAGGTGGGTGGGAATTAGGAAAAATGGTGCTCTGTTCTTTCCCCTTTGGAAAGGAAAGGGAGAAATAGGATCGACATGTGTGGAGCACCTTCGTGTTCCAGACACAGTGGGAGGCGCTTTTTTAATGCAGATTGTGCACAAAAATTATATCTATCTCTACAGATTTTATATAGGTATTTGTATATAGATAGATATAAATACGTAGATATGTTTTTTTTTTTATCTGTAAATAGGGATATGAAGGATTTTGCTAGAGCAAAGTTAAAATTATTCTGGAGAATCTACTTGTAAGATTGTGGAGCGTTTCAGGAACTGGAATTTAGAAAGGGTGAGCTGATTATTAGTTCTCTTTATACATGAAGGTAGGTTCCTGAAGTCCCTTTAAGGGGAAATGCTTGCTTTTCTATTTTAGATATTTTCAAATTATGGATGATCACTGAACAGAATAAAGTTGTGTTTCTTTAAGCATATTCGCTAATTCAGATTTTACATAGTGCCAGTGTTTGCCTTTATTATCAGCCGTTAGTAATGAAAACTGCAATGGAGAGTTAACATCAGTGTCTGGTCTTGGGGTCCTTATCTTTATCTAAAGACTATAATTAGAACTCTTTTGCTAACAATGAGCGCTTGGAAGGCAGATGCATAAGTTTGCTGAGTTAAAGGACAGGCATCTAGTTAACAACCATAAGCTTCCCTCCCCCTTTGAGACCTTTTCCTGTCGCTGTTTGTTCTTGCCTAAAGATTGTTATCATTGCCATCATAACCAAATATTAAATATTAAAAGTGCTGTGCTCAGTAAACATCAGGTAACAAGCTGAGATTTTCTATCAGTCTTGCTTGGGGAACCTCAGGTTGCCGTGCGGATTCCTGGGAGGCTTTCAGTGTGCAGAATTCCCATGCAGTTCAGCAAGGAGAAAAGTATTTCCCTGTTTTTCATTGCTTTTACTACTTCTTTGCTTGCATGCCTGATCTTGTGTAATTGGTAGCATTAAAATTAAAATAAATTACTCATCAGTATTCAAAATTATCTATAAATGATATATATAATATGTAATTATCTATTAATAAACATATGCATTGTATTTTTCTATGTAAAAAGTTGCCCCTCTACAAAATATAAAAATAGAAATCATCCCTTGTTCTGAGCAGTAGTATGTGTTTAAAATCTGGACACTCATGCAAACATGAGTGTAAAGGGCTGGCTTTTACCCCCTGTTAACAGCAAAATTATACCATGCATTTCGAAGGGTTTTTTTTCCCTCCCCATGAGCTGGTATTTATGCCCCAGTAAATTAGCAATGTTACTTTGATTGTATCTTATTAGAGACGCTTATGGACACGCTTATGGGTTTGTGAATAATAAGCTAACAAGTTATTTGTATTTTATTTATTAAAGTGTTTAGGATTATACATGCTGGTCTATTTCTTATTATATAAAGTGCCAAACACACAATCTCCATGGTGTCTGGACGTGATACTGTTGTTCTATGTAAGTTTTCTTATGCATATACTTCTAACTGAGTTGTTTTGGTCTATGAAGTAAAGTCTTTTGGTATCTTTTTGTAATCTATCAATCATCCAGGGTCTCTGCCTCTTGTACCTTTTTCTTTTCATGATTAAAAAACTAATAAATCTTTCTTAATTTTCCTTCCCTTGCATTCCTCTTGGCAATAGCTACAACATGTTTTAGGTATCTTGGCAGAAGACCAGGTTATGTTAGATAAGCCAGAGAAGGCAGTATTTAACTTACATTTTGGGAATATTGCTGATTAGTTCTGAAAGAATGATATAAAGTGCTGCGTGTTGTGGGATCTTTACTTTGAACTGGAGAGAACAGAAATTCAATTGAAAGAGTAACAGTGTGGATATAAATCAAATTTGGAACATCCCTCAGTGTTTAATTAGAGATGAGTGTGGGAGGTTGGGGGTAGAGAACGGGCTGGAGGTGGGGAAAGGTAGATTTTTGGGCAAAGATTTTACCTGTCTTTGAGTGATCCTTTCGGTGCTGACATCTCAGGTTTAAAAAATATTTAGGTACTGCCTTATATCAAAAACGTTTAGGGCTAAGGGACAATAACAGTTGAAAAATTGAAGAGCGAAGTTAGTGTATAAAATGCTTGTCATGAAACTCTACATACGCACTACAGATTGGCCCCAAATTTGTCTCTTCTCTTTCTAGCAGTCAACATGAGGCAGGAAACATAATCAGTTATACAATTTATAGTATAAATATAGTATGTATTACAAAAAACACCATCAAAGCAGTGATGAGGCACTCAGCTATTCTACACAGTGAGAACTGAGAGATATTTTCCTCTGTGGAATTCTATGAAGAGAACACTGAGTTAGCTGGTACCAACATCCTTGACTTGCCCAAACTTTGGTTTCTGCACCTGTACAATGGGGATAGTAGCAGGAATGCACGAGGTGATGGATATAAAACACCTCGCAGTGGCTGGCATGCTTGTAAGCATTTGCTGAGTGGTTGCTCTCCTCTGTATGTAGAATAAACACCGCAATACGTTTCCTAGAAAAGAGCTAATAGATACATATGTTGTTAACCGTCCACTCTCATCTACAGAATTTTTAGTTTGGCTGGTCTAAAACCCTTTTCAGGCTTGAGGGGTTTAATTTTTCAAAGTGCTAAATCATGCTTGGTGGCAGAGTGTGTCTCTGGGAAAGCCACATCAACTTGAATGGCTACAGAGTTACTAAGTCCAAGAGTTCTCTGTTTGCCAGCAAACATGATGGCAAGTATCAGAAGTATGAAATGAGGTTAGAAATATCTGAGGAATTGAGAGAATTGGATGAGATGTACTAGCTTCACAGTACTTCCTGCTCGCAACTGGGGCGGAGCAGGTGGGCATGGGAAGAAACAGGAATCAAGCAATGATTATTTCTGACATTCGCAGGTACCCAGGAAAGCCATGTTTTCTTCCCAGTCGTACTGGCTGTGGTGTGGATTGTAAGATATTCCCAAGGTATTTAGAGTTTGTCGGGAACGTGCACCATCTGCCAGAGAAAGGCATGCAGGGTATTTATTTGAACACATGCTCCTGAAGCCACTGCCAAATCAAGGACCGAATGCTCTTTGCGCACCTAAATGAACGCTGTCAAAAGCAGATTTCAGCAATTTTACTTTACAGAGTTTTCAGTAGCAAGAACGTACCCTTTATTTTTAATAACATTTAAAACAATACCTCTTCCTTATGAATGATAGCTATTGAAAACCTTTTTTTTTGCTCTTTCTTTCTACATTATCTTCGGAAGCAGTTTTTCCTGAAATTTCTAGCAGATACTTTTTTTTTTTTTTTTTTTTGAGCTGAAAAATTCCCTCCTAAGAAGCAGGCAGCTGTCCCTGATTCTTTGATAGTCTTCCTGTTTCGCAGACCCTGGCTGGGTTGGAAAGCTTGTCTGTTAAGTGTCTCCTTTTCATGTTACATGTAAAACAATCCTACGTCCTCAACCTTGGTGGCGTCCCTCAGAGCTTAGAGTCATTTTGTGGTTATAATTTTTAAAATAGCCATCAATCTTCATGACGTATCTCTGAGACAGGTAAAGATATTCAAATGAAAATAAATACAGACATCCACCTCTGATAGTCGCATCAACAGCAGAATATTTTGAGCAGTAATGCTCCTTCTGTTGATCATGAAGGCAGGTCTTCTGTGGGGGGAGTGATTTGTTACTTGGCACATACAACTTATTCAATATTTGGTCGTCACGTTAAAAAAGCATCCCCACCTTACCTCCACCCACCAAAGCGACGCTGTCTTGCTCTCCTCTCACCGTAGAGACACTGACCTGGAGAGGTTGCAGAACAATTGAAGCAGCAAGCATTGTCCCTGGTCCCCGAAGGTTTGCTTCACCCCAGAGCCATGGTCCTTCTGCTCTGTCTGAACACAAGAGAGAAAAGAACAATGTAGTTACCAGTAATGTATGAGGAGAGAAGGAGAATGGTTTGAGTTTTGAATTGTTCAGCTCAGTGCCATGATTTTCTCTGGCAGTTCTTGGAAGGCAGTAGTATCTTCCTCACTCAGGGAATATTCTATTTTATTGTGCTTCAAGGAGCCCCACAAAAAGCTCATAGCTATGTGAGTACCAGAGAACGGTGGCTTCCCAGAGGCCATCGCTGAGAGTATAAAACATGCTTAAGAGTGGTTGCATGAGACAGGAGTGGGAACAGACAGTGACTGCACGTGGGCATGAGAGATCTTTGTGGATTGGCAGAACTGTTCTAAAATTGGCTTATGGTGATGGCTGCACAACTCTGTGAATATGCTAAAATCATCGAACTGTATCCTTAAAGTGAGTGGACTTTATGGTTTGTAAATTATACCTCAATAAAGCTGCTTAAAAAAACAGCTGCCATTTGGAATGTCTTAAAAGGAACCACGCTTCCACTTGGTATCTGGGCACCATGGCACTCACTCCGTAGTGCAGTGTTAGCTGGAAGCTTCCGCGCCTGTGTGCATGTGGGCAGGGAAGGCATGGGAGGAGGAGGGGGAGGAGATGGCAATGAACTGAATCTGCCACAGGGAGAACGCCTGTGGTGACACCTTTGTGATGGTGACAACTCAAAGAGGTTCCAAAAGTTAAACTACATTCCTCTCTGGGATTTGAAGGCTGACTCTCTGAATTGCCCTAATTCTTTCATTAGGTTGACAACAACGACACTTCATAGCCAGAAATCTTACCATAACATCCTAATCCACCTGTATAGACTGTGGTTGAAATGATTTGATCAGATGTACTATGCAGATTTGGGTAAATATATTTAAAAACCTTTCGGTGTAACATCAATATGACTAATGTAGTTTAATGACCTTTTTTTTTTTTTTTTTTTTTGCTTAGTTGCCATTATTTAATAAGGTGTAGAACATATTTGGTGTGACAGGTTTTTAAAAAATTTTCCAACCTCTTAATTTTTTGGTGTGTTTTCCGGAACGAAGGCAACCAAGATTTCAGCATCTGATTTACTGAAGAAATTGGTTGGCTTCGCTTACTTACATTGTTGAGATTTGAGATAAAGCTTCAGGACTCCCTCAGTTACTGGAGCCACAGGAAACAATTGACACAGTTTCTTAATTCACATTGTTTCTGAGACATTTCCTACTTCCTAGTATAATGTAGCTTTCCCATGAGAACAATTCGCTTGCAAATGGTTAGACATGATAAATTTCTCATTGGCACACACTGTGTGGGGAATATTTCATGGCGCTTTGTAGTAGCCGAGTTGCTGTGTGTGTCTGTATGTGTGTGTTGGGAAGGGGGTCTTGCTTTGTGTGAAGGTACCTCGAACTTCACTCCAACCATCAGGTATTTTCTTTTGAATGCTAACCCATTCACTTAGGTTTTGCATTCTTTAGTTGGAATCTCTTTCTTGAAGGAAATTCTTTTAAGCTTTGCCAATTTAAGGAAACACTCCTGCGAACCGTGGTGCTTTTAGAGATGTCTGATGAGTTACCGTGGAGAGAATTTGACGGCAGTTTCTATCAGACATACTGTGCGCATGTGTATTTGCATGTAGGTATGTGATATTGTCTGGGGCACTGTGAAGTTGTCATCAAGGAATAATAATTCCAGAAATGGGGGGAAAAAAAACCATAGATGAGATAATCTAATCTAATTTGCAGTTCAAAAAAAAGTGTTCACATTATTTCTGAAATAGTAGGTCCTACATTCAGAAGTTATACTGTATATAAATTGAAAGTAAAAGTTTCCCAATTAAAAATAAAGATGTGGAACTTTGAGTTCCTTTTTTTTTTGTCTTATCAGATTTTGTAAAAATAATACCACTTGTCAGTTTTGCAGCTCCTTCCATCTAGAGAACTGAAAGCATTTCACAATCTTTTTTCCTCATGCCCTTCTCTTCAAGGCAATTTTTGCTGGGCTGGGTTTATTTTTATCATCGCAACAACCAGTTTTTAGAAACTTTTGGAAACCAAAAAAGAAAAATGAGAATGGCGCTGTAGCTGACATTCATTTTAGCTGTTTCCTAGTGTGAACATTCGAGTATTTCTAAAATCTTCTCTCCAAGGATGTCTTATTTTTCTCAGTTTGTCCCAGTTCTAAGTCTTTATTCTGCTGATTACGTTAAAAAAGTTTTAGTGTAAAACCTTATCCTTAGCAAAATGACTTCTTGAACTTTGAGTTAAATCTTTATCTTTGTAGCTCTAACAGCTCCTTTTCCAGAAAGCACCCTATTCAGTATAATCAGAGACTCGCGGAAGGTTAGAACTGGAAAGGCCACTAGGGATTATCCAATGTAAGCCTCTCATATAAATGATGTAGTTGAGGCCCAGAGGGGTTAAGGGTCATGCTCAAGGTCATACAGCTAATTGATGGCAGAAGTGTGACCGGAATCAAAGATTCCTGATTTCCAGTTTGATATTCTTTTTTTTTTTTTTTTTTTAATTTCAGGATATTATGTGGGTACAGATGTTTAGGTTACGTATGTTGCCCTTACCCTCCCTCCCCCCACAAGTCCGAGTTTCAAGTGTGTCCATCCCTTGGATGGTGCGCATCGCACTCTTTGTGTATGCAAATACCCCCCTCCCCCCGAGGTCCAATAGGTGTTATTCTTATATGTACACTTATGTGTTGATCAGTTAATACCAATTTGATGGTGAGTACATGTGGTGCTTGTTGTTCCATTCTTGAGATACTTCACTCAGTAGAATGCGTTCCAACTCTATCCAGGAGTGTACAAGAGGTGCTATATCACCATTGTTTCTTAAAGCTGAATAGTACTCCATGGTATACATATACCACATTTTATTAAGCCACTCATGTATTGATGGACACTTGGGTTGTTTCCACAGCTTTGCAATTGTGAATTGTGCTGCTATAAACATTAGGGTGCAGGTGTCTTTTTTATAGAGTATCATTTGATCTTTTGGGTAGATGCCCAGTAATGGGATTGCTGGCTCGAATGGTACTTCTACTTGTATCTCTTTAAGGTATCTCCATATTGCTTTCCACAGAGGTCGCACTAGTTTGCAGGCTTGATATTCTTTGGTTGTCCTAAGAAGAAGTAGTCTGTCTGGGCAGAACTAGAGCACACCCTCACCGAATCCTAGGGCCAGCCAACAGGTTGGATGATACTGTAGCTAACTGAAAATTGGGAGGAAATTTTATTTTTCCTGTTTGAGCTTGTCAAATATAGACCAGTACTGTTGAATTCACAGACATTGTCTTCTGACCTGGTCATCTTGTGCCATTTTTGTGCAGCAGAGAATGTGACTTGAACTGACCAGTGATTTGTGTCCCTTCCCTAGGCCACCACACCATCTACATCGGGGTTCACGTGCCGAAGAGCTACAGGAGAAGGAGACGTCACAAGAGGAAGACAGGGCACAAAGAAAAGAAGGAAAAGGAGAGAATCTCTGAGAACTACTCTGACAAATCCGATGTTGAAAACGCTGATGAATCCAGCAGCAGCATCCTGAAGCCTCTCAGTGAGTACTCTGTGGGCGCTCGTGCCTGTCTCTGCGTCGCTCCCACATCTTTGGAAGAGACAATTTTTAGAATCTTGTGGCTAAGGGGGAGGGCTGCAATGATACTGGGCCGGTCTGCTCTCAAGGATAATGTCTGTGGAAACGCTTTGCTTGTACTGCCGGGTTGATCTCAGAGATCATCCGGGAAGATGAGTTGATCAGAAAAGATCCGACGAAGTTCAGACACGGTTGTGTGTTCTGCGTTTTGATGAGTGAAGGAGGGTAGAGTGTTACAGATGGTCTTTAACCACAGAAATCAACGGTAACTGGAAGACAAAGAGGTTTTTGGATTGTTTCTGCTCAGGAATAGGTTCCATTGAGACAGTAGGTGAAGATGAGAGCATATGCACATATATTTATATACCTTTCCTAATGTTGGAGTTGTAGGTGACATTTTACCAGGCTGTGGGCCAGGTCAACGATTTGAAAAAGAACTGTGGAAAAGCATTTGGTACGGCGGAGACCATAGAGCAACACAGTTCTTGAAATATTGAACGTATGAGAGCTCATCGTTGGATAAAAAAGTGTTATGAAGAACAGAACAGCAGGAGGTCAAGGAACACCTAGGGTCAACTGTGTGTTTAGGCGTATGTTTATGTTGCTTTCTGTTTCATTTAATGTGGAGAGTATTTGGCTACTTGGGTAGCCTTGTGGCTGAAGTGAGAATGAATCTGTGTAGTAGAAACACATGCCAATTTTGGGAGATTCCCCAACAGGAGTTACACAGTGACAGCTTTTCATGTTGGCAGAGCTCTGTGCATTCTTTCTGTCTTTGCTACAGTTGCAGAAATACAGACCCTGCAATAAAATGCATTATGGGTGGCACAGATAAATATCAAGTTCAGTCGTTGGAGGTGATGACAGGCCAAATTAGAATGAACTGCGCAGGGGTGTTGAAAAGTGAATTCACAGAGTTAAATTAAAGAGGGTGTGTGAGGCATAGCGACATGAATCTGTTACAGTCTCACCACTGGAACTGAGCAGGTGGCTAGGAATCTGGGGAAGTACCGCGCTGAGAGGAGCAACGCGCAGGGACCGTGGAGTTATAGATAAAAGCTTGGAGGAGAGTTTGAGATGGACCACAAAATTAAAATTAAAGGGTGTTGGAATAAATGTAAGATTTAGAAGCACCAGACGACAGGAGACTGAAGTTACGTACTTTTCTTTGAAATCATCTTTCTGAAAGGGATGCTATGTATATTGACTAATGGAGTCTGTTTTGAGCAAAGTCTTTGAAAGGCCTATAAAAGAGGTCATAGTTCATATTCTGGAGGAACAACACATAACATTCCTTTCCAAATACATTACCATTGCTATCTCAATTTATTATCAGTTTTGGCAAGGCCTGAGCCACTATTAGAGGTGCTTTCCCCCCCCCGTGCATGTTCTTTCTCTCTCTGTATCTCTCTCTCTCCCACTCTCTCTCTCTCTTTTATAACTCATCTTTCATTCTGCATTTTAAGAACAAGAGTGCATCATCACTGTAAATATTAAAGAGTAAAGAGGTGTTCACCTAGACAAATGGGCCCAGGGAATTTGAGAGGACAGTTAGGTGCCAGCTTTCGAGGAAGGGCAATGTCAGTGTCAGTAACACGCAGGTAACAAAGAATGAACAGATCAGGAAGACGCGGAGACTGCCCATGTATCAGCCACAGAATACTGTGGCTCTCTGTGGCATTTAGGGACCAGTTTGAGTACAGCATGTGAGATGAACAAGGCCATCCATTCTCTTTACCCTCAGAAGTTTCCTCCCGGGGATACTGCGTTATGTTGTATACTGGGTTTCTGAAGTGCGACAGTTGTTAGGGAGAGACAGGTGTTAAGGATGAAATTGGTCAACGATGATAAGGAAATTATTTATAAATTTACATGTTTTAGTTAGTTTTTTCCTGCTTATGCAGTAATATGCCTTTGACATATTTGTTGTGAGTCATCCGATTTGACATGAAGGTCTTCTTAGAAATTACTATATTTTCTCTGCTGCTTATGGTGGATTAGTAGCTGATTATCTGGTACAGTTCTATTCAAAAATCAGAGTTGTTGCACCCAGATATAGAAAGACATTTAACCTTATGATTTGGAGGAAGCCACAGGGCTCTTGCACCAACATGACAGTAAAATTCTTATGGGAAAACTTACTTCATGAAATACCTGCCTAGTATACCATTATTGTCTCTCAAGAACAGCCACATGGAGTTTCTGCTATTCTTTGACGTAGGGGGTTTGAGTTACTTACATCTATAGATGTTATCATGCCCCATAGAAAGGATTCCCCCACGTGCCTGGCAGCGCATCACGTGGTGCTTATAACTTCTGAAAAAAACAAAACCCAAACAACTCACATGTAAATCGTAACCTGGTGAGAGTCATCTTTGATCCTTTCCTTGCTTTCACCTCCATATGATTTCTGTTGGTTCAACTTCTAAAATGTGTCTGAATCTGTCTACACCTTTTTGGTTTTGCTGCCACATTTTGGTCTAGAGAATCGTCCTCTCTTGCTTAGACATCTGCAACAGCCTCTGCTTTTCAAGGCTTTCTCCACACAGAGGCAACGTTGATCATCGTAAAGTGTAAATTGGGTCATGTCCTTCCTCTGCCACAAACTTCCTGTTGTCCTTAGAATAAAATCTCAATTGGGCGTCATGGACAACAGGGCTCTCTAGTCCTGTGTTGTGCCATTCTCTCCTTGCTCACTTTACTGCAACCACACTGATGTTATAGTTCCTTGGTGCTGAAACCTTTTCTGCCTCAGGGCCTTTGCACATGCAAGATTGTCTTCCTGGAATGGTTTCAACCCATTCTTTTTTTTTTCCTCAGGCAAAGATGAGTTTATTAAATTTGTAGCATTTCAAAAGCTAAAAATTAGGAAATGATAGGAAAGTTTCAGGGCTTGGGTTGAGTGATTTTTGAAAATATTTTTATTATTATTTCAAAATATTACGGGGTACAAAAGTTTCTGGTTACATGGATCGCTCTTGTTACGCTTGAGTCAGGGTTATAAGTATGCCCATCAATGGGTACCATCATTGTACCCATTAGGTAGGTTTTTCCCATCCCCTCTTCCCCACTCCCCTGCTTGATTTCCATTGAGTTTTACTTCCTTCTGTGCACATGTGTGCTCATCGGTTAGTTCTAATTCAATAGCAAGTATATGAGGTGTTTGTTTTTCCATTCTTTAGATACTTCACTTAGGATAATGGTCTCCAGTTCCATACAAATTGTTGCAAAAGGCCTTAATTCATCCTTCATGGCTGCATAGCACTCCATTGTATACATATATCGTGTTTTGTTAATCCACTCATGAATTGTTGGGCACTTGGGTTGTTTCCACATCTTTGCAATTGTAAATTGTGCTGTGATAAACATTTGAGTGTAGGTGTCTTTTTGATAAAATGACTTCTTTTCTTTTGGGTAGATACCCAGTAGTGGGATTGCTGGATCAAATGGTAAGTCTACTTTTAGTTATTTGAGGAATCTCTATACTGTTTTCCAAAGAGGCTGTACTAATTTGCAGCCCCACCAACAATGTGTGAGTGTTCTTTTCTCTCTGCGTCCACGCCGGCATCTATTGCTTTTAGATGTTTTAGTAGTAGCCATTCTTACAGGGGTACGGTGATATCTCATTGTGGTTTTAATTTGCATTTCCCTGATAATTAGTGATGTTGAGCATTTTTTCATATTTTGTTGGCCATTTGTTAATCTTTTGAAAAGCTTCTGTTCATGTCTTTTGCCCATATTTTAATGGGG
Organism: Indri indri; assembly: GCA_004363605.1. Classification (NCBI taxonomy): domain Eukaryota; kingdom Metazoa; phylum Chordata; class Mammalia; order Primates; family Indriidae; genus Indri; species Indri indri. The sequence continues at coordinate 50,266 of RJWJ010000893.1, forward strand.
TTGTTTGTTTTTTTCTTGCTTATTTGCTTAAATTCTTTGTTGCTTTTTGTTATTAGCCCTTTGTTGGATGTATAGCTTGAAAATATTTTCTCCTATTCTGTAGATTGTCTGTTTGCTCCGTTGATTACTTCCTTAGCTGTGTAGAAACTTTTTAAGTTAATCGAGTTCCATTTATTTTTGTTGTTGCTGTGATTGCCATTGGGGTCTTCTTCATAAATTCTTTGCCTAGGCTGATATCTATAAGAGTTTTTCCAACATTTTCTTCTAGCATTCTTATGGTTTCATGTTTTACATTTAAGTCTTTTATCCATCTTGAATTAATTTTTGTGAGTGGTGAGAGAGAGGGGTCCTATTTCATTCTTCTGCATGTAGCTTATCAAATTTTCCCAGCACCATTTATTGAATAGGGCTTCTTTTCCCCAGTGTGTATTGATGTCTGCTTAGTTAAAGATCAGTTGGCTGTATGTGTATTGTTTTATATCTGGGTTCTCTATTCCGTTCCATTGGTCTGTGCTCTATTTTTGTGCCAATACTGTGCTGTTTTGCTTACTATAGCCTTGTAATATAGTTTGAAGTCTGGTAATGTCATGCCTCCAGATTTGTTCTTTTTGCTTAAGATTGCTTTGTCTATTCAGGCTCTTTTCTGGAGCATATACTAAGAATCTACCTAGGTATTTTATTTTCTTTGTGGCTATGGTGAATGGTATTGAGGCTTTGATTTGATTCTCAGCTTGACTGTTATTGGTGTATTGGAATGCTAGTGATTTGTATACAATGATTTTGTAACCTGAGACTTTGCTGAATTTATTTATCGATTCCAGGAGTCTCTTGGTGGAGTCTTTGGGGTTTTCTAGATATAAGGTTGTATCACCAGCACAAAGCAAAAGTTTGACCTCTTTCTCGATTTGGATACCCTTAATTTCTTTCTCTTGCCTGAATGCTCTGGCCAGGACTTCCAGCACTGTGTTGAATAGAAGTGGTGACAGTGTGTATCCTTGTCTTGTTCCTGTTCTTAGGGGGAATGCTTTGAACTATTCTCCATTCAGTATGATGCTGGCTATGGGTTCGTCATATATGGCTTTTATAATGTTGAGATATGTTCCTTCCATGTCTAGTTTGTTGAGGATTTATATCGTGAAAGAGTGCTGAATTTTTGTCAAATGTTTTTCTGCATCTATTGAGATGTTCGTATGGTCTTTGTTTTTGCTTCTGTTTATGTGGTGAACCACATTTATTGACTTAGGTTGTTGAACCATCCTTGTATCCCTGGGATGAAGCCCACTTGGTCATGGTGGATTATTTTTTTATGTACTGTTGAATCAATTTGCTAATATTTTATCGAGGATTTTTGCATGTATATTCTTAAGGGATATTGGTCTGTAGTTTTCTTTTTTTGTTGTGTTCTTTCCTGGCTTTGGTATCAAGGTGATACCGGCTTCGTAGAATGAGTTGGGGAGGTTTCCCTAGTTCTCGATGTTGTCATATAATTTCTGTAGTATGGGTACCAGCTTTTCTTTGTAGGTCTGATAAAATTCAACTGTGAATTCATCTGGTCTAGGGCTTTTTTTGTTGGAAGATTTTTTTACTACTGCTTCAATATCATTGCTCATTATTGGTCTGTTCAGGAGTTCTGTTTCTTCCTGATTCAGTATTGGAAGGTTTTGTGTTTCTAGGAATTTTTCCATTTCCTCTACGTTTTTGAGTATGTGTGCATATAGATTTTCATACTGTTCACAGATGATATTTTGTGTTTCTCTGGTATCTGCTGTAATATCTCCTTTTTTATTTCTGATTGAGCTTATTTGGGTCCTTTCTCTTCTTCCTGGTTAATCTAGCAAGAGGATTATCAATTTTGTTTATCTTTTCAAAGCATCAACTTTTTGTTTTATTGATCCTTTGTATTTTTTTTGTTTTGTTTTGTTTTCCATTTTGTTTAGTTCTGCTCTGACCTTAGATATTTCTTTTCTTCTGCTGGCTTTGGGTTTGGTTTGCTCTTCCTTTTCTAGTTCCTTGAGATGTGTCATTAGATAGTTAATTTGTGATTTTTCTGTCTTTTTTAAGTAGGTGTTTAAGGCTATGAATTTTCCCCTTAGGACTGCTTTTGCTCAGTTGCATAGATTTTGATAGCTTGCATCCTTTTTGTTATTCAGTTTGAGGAATCTTTGGATTTCCATCTTAATTTCATTATTGACCCATTAATTTTTCAGCAGCACGTTGTTTAATTTCCATGACTTTGTGTAGGATTGAGTGTTTCTCTTGGAGTTGATTTTTAGTTTTATTCCACTGGGGTCTGAGAAGAGACATGGTATGATTTCTTTTTTTTTTTTTTTTTGAATTTATTGAGACATGTTTTGTGGCCTAAGATATGATCAATCTTGGAGAATGTTCCATGTGCTGATGAGAAGAATTTATATTGGTAGTTGTTGGAGAAAATGTTCTGTAAATATCTGTTAGGCCCCTTTGTTCTAGAGTCCTGTTTAAGTCCAGTGTTTCTTTATTTGTTTTCTGCTAGGATGATCTGTCCAGTTCTGCCAGTGGAGTGTTGAAGTTGCCAGCAGTTACAATGCTGCTGTTTATCTCTTTGCTTATATCTCATATGATTTGCTTTATGAATTTGGGCACTCTTGTGTTAAATGCATAAATATTTAGGATTGTTACATCTTGCTGAATTGCTCCCTTTACCATTATATAATGACCATCTTTGTCTTTCTTTGCTATTGCTGATTTAAAGTCAATTTTATCTGATATGAGAATGGCTACACCTGCTTTCTTTTGGTTTCCAGTTGCGTGGAATATTTTTTCCTATTCCTTCACCTTGAGTCTGTATGAGTTCGTGTGGGTTTGACGTGTTTCCTGGGGACAGCAGATACTTAGGTTGCATTTTTCATCCATTCAGCCTGCAAATGTCTCTCTCTCTCTTTTTTTTTTGTATCCATGTAACAAAACAATGTATGTCTCTTGAGTGTGGCATTGAGCCTGTTCACATTGATAGAATTGATATGTGGGATGCTGTTCTATTCATCATGTTGGGTAGTACGTTATTGCTTTGTTTTACCTCTTGTGCTTTTGTTTTATATGAGCTCCAAGCTTTAGCTTTTGGGTGGTTTTACACTGGTTGTGTGGTGTTTATTGTACTGATCCTTGCATAATGCAGTTCTTAGTATTTCCTGCAGGGCTGGTCTGGTCTTGACAAATTCCTCAGTGTTTGCTTGTCTGGAAAAGTCTTTATTTGTCCTTCATATATGAAAATTAGTTTTGCAGGATACAAAATTCAAGGTTGGCAGCTGTTCTGTTTAAGAAGACTGAAAATGGGGCCCCAGTCCCTCTGGCTTGTAAAGTCGCAGTCGAGAAGTCTGTAGTTAGCTTGATGGGTTTTCCTTTGTAAGTTGTTTGATGTTTTTGCCTCATAGCTCACAGGAGTTACTACTTTGTGTTACTTTGGCCAGTCTGTTGACTATGTGTCTTGGTGATTGCCTCTTTGCAATGAATCTCCCAGGTGTTCGTTGAGGTTCTTGCACCTGGATGCCTAAATCTGTAGCAAGACCAGAGAAGTTTTTCTCAATTATTTTCTCAAATAGGTTTTCCAGCCCTTGTGTGTTTTCTTCTTCATTCTTAGGGATGCCTATGATTCTTATATTTGGCCGTTTTACATAATTCCATAATTCTTGGAGGCTTTGTTCATTCATCTTAATTCTCTGTTCTTTATTTTTGACAATTAATTCAAAGAGTTGTGTTCAAGCTCTGAGATTCTTTCTTCCACCTGGTCTAGTCTATTCTTAAAACTTTCCACCGTGTTTTGTATTTCCTTAAATGAATTTTCCATTTCTAGAAGTTCTATTTAGTTTTTTTTAATATGTCAATCTCTTTAGTGAATTTTTCATTCATTTCCTGAGTTGTTTTTTTTGAGTTGAGTTGGTTTTCCATTTCTCTTGGATTTCATTGAGCTTCCTTACAATCCATATTTGGAATTCTTTATCTGTCATTTCAGTATTTTAATTTTGGTTGGTATCCATTGCTGGAGAGCTAGTGGTCCCTTTTTGGGGTGCCCTTTAGCTCTGATTTCTCATACTTCTAGAGTTCTTTAGCTGATTCCTTCTCATCCGAGGCAACTGTTGCTTCTTATTTTTGGATTTTCTTTTGTTTAGATGGGGCTTCTCTCTGCCCCTTGTATGGGTGTGTCTGTAGGATATGTTGGGAAAGAGGGAAAGAATCTTTGGCTTCGCTTGTGGGTGCTTTGATGGAGATGTAGGTTCTGGAAGGATGCCTCGGTTATAGATATACTTAGTGTGGTGATTTTCTCAGTTGCTAGTTGTTTGTAGGCTGTAGCAGTCATGAGCTATGTGTGTGGGCAGATTCTCTCTTTGATGAGGGAGGCTGGAGGTCTTTGAAATCCTTTCTCTTTCCCTAGCTTGGTGGTCTTCTTAACAGTGTGAATTGTATTGGCACCTCCAGTTTAATCTTTGAGACAGTAAGTGGTGCTTGTGGGTAAGAATCAACCACACCCTATATGATTGAGTCAGTAGATGCTGTAAAGGCCTGTGCAAATGGACATCCCTGTCAGTAGGTGGTGCTTGCCAGTAGGAACAAGCTGCAGTGGTTTTTTTTGGAACCTGTTACCAGCTGTAGCCCCTCAGGGGAAGCACTTGAATGCCCCAGGTGGTGGATGGGGCCCTGGAGCTTCCAGGTGAGTCCTTACTCTTTGCCACAGCACAGGTGGGTGGGGGAGTGGAGCTAGGCAGGGATGGTGTGGGTGAGTCTGCTCTCAGGCTCCACAAAAGCTGGTAAAGGATCTGTTTCAACAGGGGTCAAAGGTCTGCTCCCAGGCTTCTGGAGAAAGCCACCAGGGAGAGGCTAAAGGGGCCCCACCCAACCAGAAAGTCTGCTCGTGGAGGCGGGGCCATCTGAGAGTCACAGTCTGGCTGTCCGGAGTGGGTTTCACTCTTCTCCCCCCGTCCCGTCCCCTGTGGTCTCCCTCCAGCATCGGCCAGCAGGTGCTCAAAGTAGCTGATCTCCTCCATGATGGTGTTTCCGGCGGTAAGCGTCCCTGTCTGGGATCCTTCCTCAGGCTGAGAGTGTGGCCTTCCTGTGGGGGGAGTGTTGTGGCTGGGACCCACACTGTGCTCTGTCTTCAGTTCTGCCCCTGGGGGCTCCCTCACCTCCCAAGATTAGTTCACAAATCTCCCCTCCATGCCCCCAAGCAACACGACCGAGCCCTGGAGGCATGGGATCTGGCCCATGGGCCTGTCCCCGGGTCCCCGAAGATTAATCCCTGACCCTGCCAGGGAGAAATGCGCTGGTCCCCAATTGCCCATGGGGTGCTCAAGCAGCTTCGATGTCCCCCCACTTCTGGCCGGGCGAGCAGGGAGCTCACAGTCCGAGCGCCCCTGAGTCCTCTGCAGGTGTTTAAGAGGAAATGTTTGAGCCCCACTCTCCGTGGAAACCCCGGTGCTGTGGGTGCACCAGCAGAGGGGAAGCAGCCGCTCCTGAGAGCCCGCTGAGTTGGAGGGGAGCGGGGGAGGCAGAGAGTCTGAATGGAAGAAACGAGCACGCTGTTTAGCTCTGTTGCTCGCTCGGGAAGGCGGCGGGCCCGGAACGTCCAGGCTCTGGGCTTACCCAGGCCCACCAGGACCCACGGGCCCCGTGTGGCTCCCGCAGTCTGGGCTGGAGTCGGAAATGTTTGTGCGGGAACGGCCAAGACCAAAGCCGAAGGGCCGAAGCCCTCCGGGGAGGACAGAGGCCCCCCGCGGGGTGGGGGCGCAAGATGGCGCCTGCCGCCTCGGCTCGGGCCTGTGGTGACGGGAGCGACCCCGAGGGGCTGGCGGCCTGGTGCTTTGTCCTCAAGGTGCTCCTGGTTCGCTTTGGGGCTCGTGAGGGCAGAAGGGCTTTCTAGCAGCGGGGGAGCCTGCTGACTGCCGGAGACCTGAGCGGCGGAGAGACAAACCGCTCTGCCTTTCGCCGGACTCCTCGCCTCTCGGGGTCGGCCTCTGCTGCTGTCTCGCTCCTTCTTGTTCCCGCGGACTTCCTGTAGGTTCTGGCACTTTCCTCCTGGAATTGTACCTAATGTACGATAGTTTTTTTTAGTTTTTCTTTTTCTTTTTCATCTAAATCTTTTCTTTCTGAGATGCTCTGGCAGCGGGCGTCTCTGGTCAGCCATCTCGTCGCCTCTCCTAAAGAGGATCCCAGCGTCCTGGAAGCGTCTTAATAGCAAAGAGCTGGGCATTTGTAGGGGACTGGAATAAGGCCACCTGAGAACGTGACCCTGGGAGACCACAGGAGCGGTCGACCCATTCCCGTCCCGGTTCGTTTTTCTCTTTCTTTATGTTTTGGCTTTTAAGTTTCACCTCTTCAGAGAGGCCTTTCCTTACTACTTTCTAATGCAGCTTCCTGTTCATTATTTTTTCTCAGCTCCTTATTTGTTTCCTGGATAATGTTAATGCATATTTCTACGTGTGGTTGTGTGAGCCTGCAGGGTTGTCTTGAGCCGATGCTAGACCGTGAGCTCCCTGACGGCAAGGAGCAGCTTGGTCTTGTTCCCTGTGCTATCTCAGCACCCAGCACAAGGCCTGGCACATAGTATGTGCTTAATATGTGTTTGCTGAAGAATAATTGAATGTGTGGATCACTACAGGGGAAGATACAGCCATTGCTTTTATTTGTCTGAGTGTTTCCTATATTCTAGATAAAGATACAGCTGTTTTCCTTGTTTTTAAGCCTTGCACATCATCTTTGTATTTCCCTGCATTGCTTTTCTCCCTCGCCTCGTAAAATCTGGTCCTAACTTTTCATTATCCCACTTTGGAAAGTGCCTCATTATTGTTATCTATTGTCAACATGGTATTTTGGTCTGGGGGGATGACTCTTGAGTGTACGGAGTTGCTCGTTACCCACGGGTGATGGAAGACATTGTTCCACAGGGCGCATGGGTCCCTCATGTCCATTTAGAACTTGAGCAGCTCTCCTTCTGAGGCCACATTAAAGTGACATGAGCCAGGCATGGTGGCACACACCTGTAGTCGCAGATACTCAGGATGGGAGGATTGCTCGAGCCCAGGTATTCAAGGGTGTAGCGTGCATGACTCTACCTGTCAGTAGCCACTGCATTCCAGCCTGGGCAACATAGCTAGACCCAGTCTCTAAAAAAAAAAAAAAGTGGCATGAAATTGAACAGGAAAGGGCATTTATAAAAAGAAGCAAAGCAAATATCTTCCAGTATTGAGGCGCATCAGGAACGTGACATAATGAACAGGTTCATTTAGTTGATAACAGAGATGCTTTTTATTTCCTCTGTGGCTCCAGTGTCAAGACAGGCTTTTAAAAGTGAATGCATGTTTGATCTTACACATTTGGAGCTTTGAGGAGGAAGCTCGCTAGCTTCGTAACCCCCCCTGAGCTTGGCAGCCGCTCCAAGCCCTTGCACAGCTGCTATTCCCAGGGTGGCGTCAGAGCTGGTGTCCCAGCCGGGGACACAGAGAAGAAAACGTGTGTGAGAGCGTGGTGCACGGGGCAACAGGGAGCGAGAGGCTGGGGAGAAAAGCGAAATGGAGGAACAAGCAGGAGGAGAGACAAGGGAATGAGGAGGTGGTGTGGAGTGGGTGGCGGAGAGAAAAGTTAGATTGTGCTCTTTCTTAAAAATAATTCTTTTGCCTCCTCCACCGTGCACTTTTTTTTTTTTTTTTTTTTTTTAGTGAGCAGCTGCCATCCTCTGAGGGTTGCCCAAAAAGTGGGTGGGAAGGTGGTCCTGGCTGAGACCGGCTTTGGAAACACAGCACGGCTTCCCACCCTGGATGGTTTTGGCCTCTGCACCTCTCATTTGGTTAGTGTCCCGTGCCGTGTATGGGGGCATCACAGGCCGCCTGGTGACCACAGAGTCTCTGAAGGTGTGCAGAATGTTAGGAAACACAGCTGCAAGCAGAACATCCTGTTTAGCATCTTGATCCGACGCGTAAGATATTTCTTGACAAGCTTGAGCGTGCACCCGTGCTTGGAGGTGCTAACTGCCTCTCGCACGCGGGTCTGGCCCGTCGTGGAGTCACGGCGCCAGGTATGCGCCTAGATACTCCTTCAGTCTGGTGCTGTTCTTTTTTAGCTGTTTGGATGTGTACCAGAGGCGACGGGTTTCTGCTAGTGAGCATTGTTCTGGGAGCCTGAGACAATGGATGCTGGTTGGTGATCCAGTTACATTCAGGAAACTGAAACAGAGAAATGGGCAGCTGCTTTTGTTTGGTGCTTCCGGGTAAATGAACAGAGTCGCTTTTCATAAGAGCCAAGAATATTCGGTGTTTTGTCATTTGACTTCCCCTTTTCCCAGTGCACGCCCCTGTGCCCTCCCCCGACCTGACCTCATACTTCTTAGTACATTTCTACTTTTTCTTGAATTTTAAAATGTTTTTCGGTAAGACTCTTAATTTTGATATCATAAGGTAGAATTTCTTTAAATTTCTCTGTGCCATTGGTGTATCTCAAAAATCATTGCGTACACAGGAGAGAAGGGAATCTTTGGAATGTGTGTAAAATAAGGGAATCTGTCCCTGTTTAAAAAACAAAGCAAAAACACAAACACAAAAGAACTATACTGTCTCTTTCATCCTCTTCTCTCTTTTTCACCTTAAAGTAGGGGGAAGTATTTTGTTTTTAGATCTGAGTACCAAAGCTTTCTATAGTGAAAAATAATTGAAAACTTCAAGTGCGCCTTTTCAGAAGGGACACTCGTGATGTAATTTTACTGGAAAGGGAGCAGGTCAGTGGCGAAGCGCACATATTTGAGCCGATTACTTGAGTTTGAATCCCGGTTCATACCAGCAGTGTAACCTTGGCTGTTTACTTAACCTCTCTGTGTTCCAATTCCTCACCTGTAAAAAGGGGCTCATGATAGAACTTAATGAGAGTGTCGTGAATATCAGATGAGCGCTGCGTGTGGTTAGCAGTTATGGTTAGTGGTTAATATTTTGAGTTATTATGAGTACCTTATGTCAACCTCATCTTTTCCTATCCACTATGCACAGGTGATGCCAAAAACTTCAGGCTGAACCTTCGCAGAGATTAATTCCTTATGAACAATGATCACTGTTCTTTAAGCTCTTCTGGGTTTTTCTGACTTGGTATCCTTTTGCTCTAGCTGTCAGCTTGGTTCTGGCTCCTAACAGCATATTTGGGAGAACCAACTGAAATTCTTTTTTTTTTTTCTCCGAGACAGAGTCTCACTGTGTCGTCTGGGCTAGAGTGCAGTGGCGTCAGCCTAGCTCATGGCAACCTCAAGCTCCTGGGCTCAAGTGATCCTCCTGCCTCAGCCTCCAGAGTAGCTGGGACTACAGGTGTGAGCCACCAGACCTGGCATTTTTTTCTATTTTTGGTAGAGATGGGGTCTCGCTCTTGCTTAGGCTGGTCTCAAACTCTTGACTTCAAGTGATCCTCCCACCTCAGCCTTCCAGAGTGCTAAGATTATAGATGCGAGTCACTGCACCCGGCCTCCAAACAAAATTCAGTGTCTTACCTTGCCAGTGGGGTCGGTCTGGATGTTGGCTGGCAGGTGAGAGGACCAGGAAAGCAAGAATTTCAAGGGGCAGAGGTGCTCTTTTGCATGGAATACTGCCCCTGGCAAGTGGCTCTGGTTAGCAGGTGTGTCCTTGAATTTATTTAACAATCGGGATCTGCAGTCGGGGGCCCTGCAATCCAGTAGTCTGTTCTGTTTCATAAGAAGGCTGCTCTCTTTCTGGCTCTTTCTTTGTGAAATTAATCTGGTTAAGAAGGGCTGTTGGGTGGGACAGGTCAGTAGTTCGAAGGAGCGTCGTGCAGAAAGGAAAGCGTTTGGCATACTTGTGTTTCGGTGGCACTGGGTCGACTCAGCTGTATTGTGTTTTGTGTGGCACAAATAATTGGTTATTCTTTTGTGATGCTGGTGAATGCAAGAAGACTATGTCATGGTGCTTCTGCCTCTTTACCCAGTTAATTATATAAATCTTGTAGGGAGCCTTGAATTTCTGAAGTGCAGATTTCTTGAAGTCACCTTGAAGAGCCCTCCAAACGGCAGTTCTTAACACTGTTCATTTCTTGTTGCCATTGGCTGTTTTATTCCAATGGTTATTCCATTTTATCATGCCATGAGGTGTGATGAATAGTGTGTTTACGTGTGTCATGGGAGAGTTGATGTTGTTGCTATTTATAGTGACTTATGAGTTCAGGAGGCCTCAGAGGGTTCTAGTGCACTCCAGGTGCTGGAAAGAGATTGTGACTTGGGGTAGAAAATGGGCGAAAACCAGAACAGTGTGTGGAATCGAAGGCGTGAAATACACTTTAGTGAAGTAATTGACTGTCTGCCACAGGCATTGCCACCTAAGCGGAAGGCAGGACACATCCCGTGGTTTGGGGTTCAAGTTTACAAGGCAGAAAGCTTGAGCGTGTGAGTATTCGTGCGTGTGCGTGTGTGTGAGAGAGACTGGAATTCACTGAAAGAATGAAAGGTATTGGCGAGGATCTTCTTGACATGGTATTCTGTTTAGGAACTTTTTCATATAGCAGGAATTAACTCTTAAAGAACAAAGGTTCTTAGTACCAGGGATTTAAATTCAGGGCTTAATGAGTGTGAACTGTCGATGCAGAATTACTTTGGGCGAGGGGCCACGGGTATACTCTATAAATAAATTTCTCCATAGTTCTTCTGTGACCACAATCTGAAGGCAGGAATGTTAGGTTCCTTTAATAACTTTCCCAGGGATAGGAGTCTTCCTTGACTTTTCATCACACTTGTACAGAGGTGTTATGGCAAGGAGTCCCCATTCTCTTGGTTATCTGTAGAGTCAAATCTCAGTTATCTTTGATTCTTCTCTGTTCTTCCTTCCATAGCCAGCCACTCACTGAGTCCTGTTGGTGTTTCCTTCCAAGTTTCTCTCGTGGCTGTCCCGTCCTTTGAATTCCTAAGGCAACGTCTTCTTATTTGGGTTTTCATTCTTTCGGTTCTCCCTTGAAATAGAAAGGAGTTATTTCAGACAAGATTGCCAGACATCTAGAATTGACACTGTTTATATATATTTTCTAGACTATATTCCGTAGTCTCTCCTTCATTTTAAAACAAACAAACAAACAAACAAAAAGTCTTCTAATGCTTCGCATTACTTAAAGCAGTTTCCTAACTTGGGGTCCCTACACACTTAAGAGCGAACGGACAACATAACAGAGTTTCCTCTACCACTTTCAATATTTTATGTAGTTTAATGAAAATTATAGATTTGCTCTGTTTCAGCCTCTTTAAAGTGCCTTCATACCAACGCGTAACAACTTTCCCCGTGTTTGAACTCCTGCAGCAAGTGTTGTGTACGTTACACATTCTGGAACTCAGACCTGTAATGCTTCCAGTAGCGCCTTTCCTCTTCCGTTCAGGTGTGCATCACCTCTCTAGTAGTACTGTCAGCGCCTCCAAGGCAGGGGCCATATCACGTGCTTCTTTTGAATCATGTTCTGCAATAGCATACCTTTTGAATGGATGAGTAACTAAAATGTCCGGAAATTACCCATTAGGTTAAATTAGTCTGGTTTATTAAGGACAATAAAAACTGGAGAGGAAGGGGTTGTATAATTATTCAGTATGAACAAACTGTCTTGGTTAAAAAATGCTACCCCCCCAACCTAAATTTTAATTGAAATATGATTAAAATATTTACTAGAAATCACCAAAGAACTGTCCAATAGGGCGAGTTGAATAATGGTGAAATAAGAAGAGAGAAAGCCAGGAAAAGTCATTTTTCTCATGCTATAGTTCTATAACTTACTTTTTGCAATAACTAGTTTACACGTGAATAGAATAGAAATTGTCCATGTTTTCACAACAGAGATAAAAAGGGCTACCATGTGTATGCTTTTTCTCATGGAAAAATATTAAAATATTAATATGTATGAAAATAGGTAGGTCAATGTAGAAATGCAAAATATTCTTTAAGATGGCATATCTCTAAAGGACCATAAAGCCTGTGGAGTTGGAATAAGCCTGCTTCTGCTTACGATTATTTATTTAGGGTTCATATTCCACTGTGTTGAGTGAGGATAGTACATAAAAGAGGCTACTTAGAACAGAGAGATTTGTTCATTACTGAATGTATCACCAAGGCTGTTGGTGGAGTTTCTTATACAGAGGACTTTAAGAATTAATCCTATAATATATGTGTATCTGGGATGGATACACAGATTGAGGTCCATGTTGAATTTAGATGACTTTTATGCATCCTTGTCAGGATTATGATTTAATGATTCTGAAAAAAGAACATCCTTGGAATTGTTTATTCTCTTGCTATTTGCCAATTAAGCAGAATTCTATTTTTTTAAAAAAAGCATGTTGCCCTTATTTAGAAGCCACTGCTGGTGGTAGTGATATTGTGATCCAGCAATTTGTATCAAAATTATCTTTTGTCAGTTACTGAAGTTTTACCACAAAGGCCTCAAGCGAAAGCAATTATATTTAATTGATTCTGCTTTGTTTATGAGGCTTTGGGTAGGAACGATTTAAGTGTAATGGAAAATGTGAGTTCTGGATGCAGATTTACAGTGAATATGTGGGCCGTATAGCTAGCTGTGTTCGTTCAAAACTGAAGTTGTTTTCATCAGAAAATAGGGCAATTTCTGTAACCAAGGTATGGAAATAGCAATTTATATAACTAGAAATTTACTGCAGATTCACCCAATATGCAACACATGCATGAACAACTATAAAACCTTAGGTCAATTCATTGTCTAATTGTACCTTGTTACTTTTTGCTCAATGCCACAAACAAACCAACCAACAAACCAAGCAAATGGGCAAAAAATGTCAAAAAGATTTTGGATTTTTTTTTTATTGATGTCCACACATAGACACAGCCAATAGTCTCACTTGCTCCTTTAATTCCTAAATAGAGATTTTTGAACAAAAGATACTCTGGTTAAGAAGGACTGAAGATAGGTAACTGGAATTCCAGTGGCTGCTTCAGTTAGAGCAAATGCTAACCTGTTTTGGAAGAGTATGGTGTGTGGCTTGCGGAAACTTTTCTGCAATATTGTTTGCATGCTCAAACCAAACTCAGAAGTTTCTGTTTATAGATTTTTTTCCCCCCCCTGTGAAACTGACTTTGGAAATCTATGCTACATTCTCTTTAAGCTCCTTTTGTTCTGTTATTTGATGATTCTTTCTGATATGAATAGAAACATCTAAGCAGTGAATATAGTGGGGCGAATTTGAGGATGTTCTCTGTGCATTTTTGTATACAGGCAGAAGTGGCAGAGGCGCTTTTCTTGTTTGGCAGGTGAAGAGAATGTGCTGTCTTTAGTCGTTGAGTGGGAGTGGGGAGCCTTTAATTTAATAAAAGGCTCATGCAAGTTTAGATGAAAAAGAAATCAATCAAGGGCAATGTATAAGAAGAAAAACCAACTTGGAGAATGCATTTATTTTTAAATAACAATTGAGCTTTTCTAAAAAAGTCACCAAATTCTTTATTATGGCTAGTCATGGGGAAGAGAAGGAGAGAGCACAGGAATGGTACTGCAAGTTAGAAGAGAGAAAGCGAGAGAGGGAGGAGATGACCTAATCTGAGAAAAGGAGGATGGGAAGTGGAGGAACCCGGACTAGCAAGAAAGACAATGAGATCAAGGAACAGAAAAATCACTGGATGAATGACAAGGGCTGACATCTTATCCCTCAAAATAGACCTCATAACTTAGCAGGACCAGGTCTCCAGATTCTCTCCTTGAACTAGTTTCAAGTGGCTTTTACCTGCCTCATCTTCAGTTTCTTATGGGTAGTTTTTTCACCTTGATTATCAAATGATTGCAGTGATTCTTTAACTAGATTTCCTTCATTCTTATGTTAACACTCCCTCTTTGTGTTGGTTTTAGAGTCATTTCCATGCGATGATTCTCCTGGAAGGGACTTGTACTTTGTCTTATAGCCATTCTAGTCCTTTTCCTAATACCTGTTTTGTTTTTTTTTTTTAAATACCAGCACATCGTAGGATACATAGCCTTAGCTTTCTAAAAATTCCTTTTAAATATTCTATATAGTCTCCTAGCAGGTCATTTAATTTAACTCTGCAGTTTGGTTTATACCTTTTATAGGAAATTATCCCAAGGCTTCGTTCAGTTGTTCAGCCACAAGACAAAGCCGGGCGAAGAAATTCGCTTTTTACAAAGATGCTACCTCGAGTGTCCACACCAAATCCAAGGCTGGCCTTTTGGTAATCTGCCTGATGACAGTGGAAATTCAGAGTGAGGCAATAGGACTGTTTTGGAAGACAGCTGGGTCTAGGGGAATTTTTGTAAGCAATGATCCATTCTTTAATTGAAACCACTGGATGCGGTTAGTAGTTTATTTTAAAAACACCATATGTTAGTTCATTCCTATATACTGTGACAATCATAGTTTAATCAAAAGCTGCTTGTGACATTTCTTTTTAGTGTTCGTAAAAGAGTGGCTTGCTTCCTTGAAATCCTGAACTCTGTGCCAAATGCCAACACATTTACAATTATAGTTTGGCTTTTAGACGATTGTGCAACTTCTTGAATATGTGGTAGGTTTTTATTTATTTTTGTCACTTTCACTAATCTGTCATCTTTTTAAGTGGAAAAATGTTTTCTCAGCCCTTTGTTTGGTAAACAGTTACTTTTACTCCATTCTCCATGGTTCCCCTGAGAGGAAATAAGCTAATGTAACTGCCTTTTGACTCTCTTTTTTGGCCAGAAAGCCAAGCTCATGCATGATCTCATTGAGACATCATCTGTTGGTATGAAGTGTAAGCTTGTAAGGTTGTCATCATCCTTCGGGGTGCAGGGGCAGGCACCCTGTTAGCCACTATAACGGGGTGAGAAAAGAGATGCAGCCAGATCCCTGAGCCTTCGGTTGGGTGCAATCCAAGTCAACTCAATCCATGTCAGTTCAATCCATTTTGATCCAATCTAAGAAATATTTGTGGAGCACTTCTTTTTAGGCATAGTCCTGGGCACTGGGGCTACAGACGTGAAAATGTCTTAAAAACTGACATTTTAGTGGGGAAAATGACACCATCAGATAAATTTAAGAGAATGCGGAGTTACATGCAAGGTGGTATGAGAGCACAAAAGAAAGTGCCTAAGTTTGGGGGAGGGCGTTGGTGAAGGCCTCTCGGAGGAAACAGCTCTGAGTTGAGCCCTGGAGGAGGAGTGTGCCAGGTGGCGGGGAGGGCGCGTGAGGGGCTGGCTACATTTCACTGCTCCTTCTCCCGGGAATGGCCCAACACAGATGCTGAACGAGCTAAGGTGCTTCAACCAAAACATCCCTCTTCCTTTATAAGGAAAGAATATGGTTGTTTTCTTTCTGTACCCAGACTGACCGTGAAAGTCCATTTTGGGAGACTTTGTGTAGTAATCTGCCTGATTTCCGTTCTCCTCTTCTTCCATATCCTCAGAACTCCAATTTCGTACACGACGTTTAGCAACGTTCCAGCTAAAAACCTTGATTTCCCCGTTCGGTTGTGGCTGAGGGTGGCCATGCGACTTAGACCTAGCCATGAAATGTAGGCTAAGTGCGCTGCATGGTCCTTGGGAGAAATGGGTTGGTTTCTGTCGGAAAGGGACCGGCGGCTGACACACATTTTCTAATGGAGGTTGTGAATGAATATGTTCGTTCCATTATTTACTCCATAACTAGTAAAAAATGGTCATGTGTTTTTCACTTTCAGGAAGTAAGACTTGGCATCTCTTGACTTTGTCATTGTTGCTGGGGAGCCTGAGTAACCTCTTACGTTTTCTATGCTGGTCTGTTTATATATCTGTTCTTTCTACACAAAGGAGGCTTATGAGAAGTAATAAGAATGAGTTTGTATATTGAGTGACATCAACAAAATTGATAAACTGTTGCTGATGATATAATAATTATTATATAATAAATATTTATTGACCCCAGCACAAGCTGGGGTCTAGGTACTGTGTCAGGTGCCTAAACAATATGATCTTAGTTTTCCTCGTTAAAACCCTGAGGTTGCTGTCTTCCTTTTTGGGTTTGAGGGCACTGAAGCCCACTGAGGTGAGTAACTCACCTAACATCACATGGTTGGCAAGTGGCGTTGCTGAGAGGCAGACCCGGGTCACTCTGACTCTGAGAAAAGGCTTTTAACCATCGCACTGTAGTAATTATGAACAAGGTTGCATCAGACTTTTTGACGGCTTCATGATAGAGTGAATGGAATTTGGAAGATATTGTGTGCATCTAAATTCAATTTGTGTTGTCAGTATTGATTCTTTATTTATTTATACTGCACCCTAGAGTGATAAAGAACATAAGAAGAATAGATAAAGAAGGCTTTCTTTTTCTCCCTTGAAATCATCCATGTTTAATCCAGAAATCCTAGAATCAGAAGTCCTATCATGCATCTTTTAGTTGCTGATTTTTCCATGTAATCACATTCACTATTGGAAAAAATAAAGGAAACAAACTATAACTAAAATGACTCAAAACTGATGAGATGAAGTGGATATCATAGCTAGATTTTTACCAGAGACAGGTAGTTTTCCTTTCTGGGTGAAACTTCAACTTGTTTATTTTATGCTAAAACCTGTCCGTCTGCCTTTCTGTCTATTTATCAGTCGTTCATTTGTTTCTTCATTTGTAATTTAATTTTTTTTTTATTGAATTTTAAAGTTTAGAAATTTGGTCAGTTATCTTGGTTTCTTCTCAGAGGTATGCGTTGAAAATATTTTGGTTTTAAGTGACTTTACTCCATCACTCAACTTCTCTGCTCTGGAAGTCTAATTAGCCTCCAGTCTGTTCCTGCTGAACAAATGAAGTTAGGAAAAGTTATTCAGTACTGAGGACCGTAGGGGGAATCTCTCAATAAACCCCAGGACCACATCGGTATCAGGAAGAATGAGCTATATCTCTTCATCCAGAATATTTATTGAAGTTCTACTGTGTAGCAAATACTGTGCTAGATGTTGGGGTTATGATAGTCAAGTTAAGGACACTTTCTACCCTAGGAAGTTTCTAGTCAGCTGGGAGAGACTTGCTAATCAATTACCCATACAAATAGGTGTTGAATTGCACCTTTTCTATGCGCTGTGATGGAGTGTGGCCCATGGTGCTATAAATTTGATAGTAAGTGGGATTCGATCAAGTTAGGGAGATCGGGAAAGGCTTCCCTGAGAAAGTCATGCTGGAGTTGAGATCTGAAGGATGAGAAAGAAAAAATTTGAGGAAGACTGCAGAGAAGAACACTGCAGGTAACAAAAAGAGCACAACACAGGGCTCTGCGCCAGGAGGACGCATGTTGAGTATGCTTGTCTGACACAAGCCGTAAACACCGGCCGAATTTCAGGAGGCCTCATGAGAAGAGTTGAATCTAGAAAATAATTCCATTATCTTTGACTGGTATTTGATAAAATTAAAGATACTAACTTTAGGCGAATAATTAGGCACCAAGAATCCCTTGATAAATGCACATGTATGTATATGGCACATAGGAAGTGAAAGCATCAATTTTTAACCTGAATTTAAGTAGAACTTTGTGCTTAACTGACTTCATACTTTTTTTCTTAATGCCATTTATCTGCTGAACCACCCCCCAACTTCTGCTTACGTTGTAACCTTTTCTGCAAATACTGCTTCTGACCGTATCAGTGTATCAAATAAAGCACTTATTTTTGAACCCCTTGTGAATCTCAGCAAAGGATAATCTCTTGCTCTACAATTTAGAAGTATAGAAGGGTGGCGGGACAAATCATGCCGGGTGAATGTCTCAGTAGCATTGACTTTAAATCATCCACAGACCTTTTCTGTCTGTGACACATGATGTAAGAAAGAGAAGGCGGATCTAATGACAGGGTCAAGAGGACACAAAACCTCAGCCCTGCTTGGCTTACTCAATGACTTCCTCCCAAAATGACTTTATGTTTGTCGCCAGAGCATGGAAGGGTTTACACCATGGCAATTATACCTTGGTTTTGGTTTGTTTAGTGTATTCTATCATAGCCAGGGGAAGGAGAGAAATTTCTGGTACAAAAGGAGATTTTGTTTAGCCAGAGGAATTTGGAAACCTTGATATACGAAGTACACCAGAGTATTTTTGTTCACTGTACTTTTGAAGTCTGTTATCAGGAAATGTATTTTCCCTGAAAAGAAATCAGCAAAGGTCCCAGGAGGGCCTCGTCGACTGTAACAAAAAGTGTTTTTGAGAGCACTTTTCATGTTTTCACACTATGCTTTTTCCCCTTTTGCTCCAACTTGCATTTTTCCATCAGTTATTTTGGATAGTATTGAAAGTTTTCCCTGGGCCCTTTATGCAACGTTCAAAGGGCATTCAGGGAGTTGACTAAGCTGAGTATATGTTGCAAAACATTTTGTTTTCATGTACTGCTATATACTATACAGAGGCTTTCATACACAGTACCCCAATTGTTCCATAACCCTTGATGCAATCAGAGCAAGAATTATTCCTGTTTCAAAAATGCACATCAGAGGTTCCCACAGGCTAAGCAGCCTGCCTGAGGTCACACATCCTGGACTGGAGGAGTCAGGATTGGGACAAGGTCTTTGGACTTCTGGTCTGACTCTCTTTACACTAACTATATCCTGAAGCTGGAATACTGGAGTTGTTGGGCTAAAAATGAGGAGCATTTGATAGGATGCAATCAAATCCTGGAGGATTCCATTATTCATTTCTCCAAAGCTTGGTGTATTCAAAATTAGAAAATTATAGCTATGAATAGTTGGTTTCCACTTGATTGGTCTAAAGTCAACTGAATCTTAGAGAAAACTCCTTTGAAAGTGTGTTGCCTTGGAAATGGATGAGCACAGCAGTATAATAGCTTTTATTGTATTTGAAATTCCAGCAGTTTAGGTGACAGTTGTGTCTTTCTGAAGGGCGTGGGCAGATTCTGAACGGGCTTTTCCCATTGCTCATCAGCTTGGCCACGGCTGCTCTTATTACAGCAGTCACTCTTTTCACAGATGTCTTTTAAAAATCTTTTTTTTTTTTTTTTCTCCCTGAGTTCAGAATATGCAGAAGTAACTTCTCTTTGGCGTGTTGCATTGCCCGTCCTTGCCCAGCAAGTAGTTGGTGTTAGGAGACACACGTGGACTTGAGCAGGAACATGGAACATTTGCACAGTACTTTAGAGTTAACGAAGGTCGTGACCTCTGTGATTGTGTTTGATCCTCATAACAACCTTGTGAGAAATCTAATGCCAGTGTTACTATTATTTTACAAATGAAGAAACCAAGATTTACACAAGCAATATGATACAGTGGTTGAGACCACAGGCTTGGAGGCATCATTCGAGTTCAGATTCCAGTTCGCTCTAACTTAACTTAGCTTTTTGATGGTGAGAAAGTCATTTGACTTTCAGTTCTCATCATCTGTAGAAGAAGGTGAGAAAGCTCTCTATCTCATCAGGTGGCCGTGAGGGTTAAACGAGTGTAATGCTTTCAAAGGGCACTGCTAGCTAATAAGGCTCAGTAGATAATTAGGTATTATCGTTAGGTGACTGATCACATTCACGCATGAGCAAGGAGCAGAGCTGGGGCTTGAACCCGTGACTTTTAACGCCAGCTCCTGTCTCATCACTTTTCCAACATATCAGCAATTTCCTTCTTTCTTTCCTTCCTGGGCAGGCAGCTGCTGCACTCAGTTGTTAGGAAGTGGGATGGGTTTTTGGAATAGAAGACTTAAAGAGATTTCGTGAGAACATTTGAACTCCTGGAATAAGTCTGCAGATTATTTAAAAATGGAGAAACACCTACTGTCTCTACTATTAAGAACTGCTTGGTTCTAGCCCAAATTTAACTTTTAAAAATCCCCCCCCTCTGAATCACATTAATAGTGTATGAATACTTTTGGCTGGGCCAGTTGATGTGATGTATCGACCATCATTGGTGGGGGATTAAGGATCGCTGTTGGATTTCACGTTATAAGCCCCCTTGTTACCCATGAGCTGTTCCCATGGGATGGGGCCGGTGAGAGTCAGGGGTGAAATTCACGGGCTCATTGGGGAACAAACCATGGTCTCATCCGCACCTTGTTCTAAGCAAATCAGTTTAGATGAGAGGCAAAAGAACTAATTGGTTCGAGGTACTTATCAATTGGGATTGTCCTTTGAAGTGTTTACATTCATTTCCCTCATGCCTCTTCTCTCCCAGGGAGGGGCCCCCACCACTACACATCTTCCGGCTTTGCCTGCAGGGGTCCTCAGTGCTGCACCACAGTTTATGTAGACGTGCACACCTTTACTTGTTTGAATGAACATTCTCTTCTCGGATTATAAAAATAATAATACCTTTCTTTTATATAGCACTTGACAGGTTACAAGGCATACTTGTATACACAAGTGACTCTGCAAGATCTTTAGAGATTATTATAAAATACAAATCTGAAAGGTGAAATGAGTTGTATTAAGGAGAGGGGACAAGTGTGAGAAATAGTGAGGACCTGAACATCCCAAGTCTGGTGCTTTCTTTGTAATACTTAAATTAGTATCTTCCCCAGAACTCAATCGATTAATTAGTTGGCTAGTTAATACACTTCTCACATTCTACAATAGATTCGAGGTGTATGGTAATAATAAAATATGGATGAAAATAGGAATCCAAACCAAGGAGAGCACACAATATGCAGAACCAGTAGGACTAATACTGTTCCTGGAGTTGAATTGAATTTGTCTCTGAGCTTCCTGGCAGCCAAGATAAAAAGAGAGACACAATCAGCTACATATTTCTTATCAGAAACGGAAAAGCATGCTAAGGAGAAGTAAAAATTTTACTAGGATTGTATTCTAAAAGAATTGTTTCACTTGAGGCTTTAGATAAGAGGCAGTAAGAATAATTGAAGATAATGCTCCCAACAAAATTTTATAGCTATGCAATATCATAAAAATGCATTGTAAGGGGGCTAGCATTTGCTGGGTGCCTATTATGTGTCTGGCACTCTACGAGGGACTCCGCATGCCTTGTTTTATTTAACCCTCATAAACGTTTAATATCACAACTATCTTCGAAAGGTGTCATATCCATTTTATGATAAGGAAACTCAGCCTCAAAGAGTTTATATTCTTTCCTCAAGGTCACATAGCTAGTAAGGGTTAAACCTGCAACTGAGTTTCAGACCTCGTTTGTTTCTAGAGCCCATGTTCTCTCCACTCTAGTCATGCTGCTTATAATGCTTTAGGGATGTAAATTGACTAAGTGCAAGCATATAATCTGCTGGTGGTTCTTCTACTTTATCAAGGGATATATTTTCACAGGACCCAGATTAGAGGATCATCTTCAGTAAACGTCACTTCTCTCCTCCAGGCTTTGGTAGGAGGTGAGTAGTAGAAAAGCTCACGTTCTGTTGTTGCTCGAGAGTGTTCCCCGAGAGTAGTAATAATGGCTATTTGTGGTTGTTGTTGTTGAATACTAAACACTTTATATATATTATCTTCTTTTGTCCTCTGAGCAGCCCGGTAAAGAAGGTATCATTATTATCCCCATTTTGCAGATGAGGAAAGCGAGGCTCACTGAAGTTAAATGACTCACAAAGTCATACAAATGCTCAGTGCCAGGATTTGAATACAGATCTTCTTGGCTGTAATGAGCATATGCTTCTCCATTGGTAACCTTAGTGGGCCTCATGTTAAGCGAATGTTAAAGTTGTTAATCTCTTGAAAAAACCGAGGTCCCAATCTGGATTCTTGTCTGGAAGAAAGACCATCTCGCCTCAGCACTGAGATGACTACAGGGTACCGATAGGCAAGTTCGAATTTTCCTTAAAAGGCGGTTGGGTCAGTCTGAGCATGTGGTCAACCTTAAACATGCACAGTTCCACATCATACAGCACGAATGATAGGACTTTGACATGAAAAATTTTCAAAGAAGGCGTTCCTGATAATTTTTCACAGCCACAGGAAAACCTGAAACACGTTGGAGTGGATTTTATTTTATGGGGTATCTGAGGAACCCACTAGGGTGAATTAACTACTAGATATAGGAGTGTCAAAAATTGATATGAACAAGTTTAATTTTGGGGGAATGCGGCAAGAGTAATAATTTTAGTTTCGAATAGTTAATTCAGAGCTCTTCATTTTGACAGTCATTAAATGCCATGATCAATGCTGTAAGTGATGTCACTCCCATTTTGTGATTATTCTCATAATAATGACTACCACTTCTACCATCACCACAAGGAGAAGAGAGCATGTTCAGTGGGTATTGTTATGAGTGCTTGATAATAGCTCACTTAATCCTCATAACAACCCTGTAATAAGGTATGATTATTAACTCTGTTTCATAGTGAAGATCTGTAGAGAGGTGGATAACTCAGCCAAGGGCACACGGTTGGTAAATGGCTGGCCTACTGCCCTGATCTGTCCATCTGTATATGGTGGATCAGATACAGACACACACACCCTTCTTCTCCGCTGTAGGGTACAATGCAACCAGGTCACGCGCAAGTACTTTTAAATCCTTAAAAGTAGAGATTAAAAATAATAGGAGCAGGAATGCAGAAAAAAGCATAAGATTGCTCACTTAGTTATGAGGAGACTACTCCTGATGACCCTAATTCTTGCAGTGGGGCAAATATGAAAAGATTGAGCGTCTCTGTTGAGCTCATGTAGTTTGGTTCATAACTGGTTTCAGTCCACAGGATCAAAAGCTGGTTCAAATCTGGAAAGGCTCAATCTCATGACATTGTTCTTAATGTGTTTCCTTACACGGTAGTGCACGTCATTTGAATTATTGATAGTAGAATACTTTTGCCTAAAATCCACTTGCTCCTTAAGCTGGATATTGGATTGAGGATTCTAGGATTTTTTTTTTTTATTACTAAAGAAAAAATTGTCATGTTTCGAAAGAATAGCAAAGTGATTAAGAAGTCTGTAGCTCTGAGAAGCATACTGGTTAAGCCTTCACCACTAGAATCAGATTGAGCTGGATCAGATATGTAGTCTTCAACCATTTTACTAACTTCTCTAAGTCTCAGTTTCCTCATCTGAAAAACGCAGGTAAGACTACCTAACTCACGGGGTTGTTGTGATGATTAAATGAGATAATCAACACGAAATGCTTAGCAGAGTGATTGACGCATTAGAAACTTCAGTAAATTTAGTGAGTTGTGGAATGAGGAGTTGGTGTCGGTAATCTCTAAATTTTCTTTTAGCTCTCATACTCTTTTATTCTAAATTAGTTTAGGTCATATAAAACTAGATAAATTAGTCAGTCAAAAAGTTGCCAGAAAAGGGCTATCTTTTTTTTTTTTCAAATAGGCACAAATAAAACAGAGAGGAAATAAATGCAAAATAAAACACAAACTCCAAAGTAGGTTGCTAGAGATTCTGTTTTTTATTCCAGAAAGTCCACTTGGGGCCAAATGACCCTTTATTTCCTTGCCATTGATTCCTTTGGAGGAATGTCCTCAGTTCATTCATAGTCCTAGGATCTTTTGCTTCCTTCCTTGATTGAAAAAAATTCTTTTAAATTCTTTCACTGCAGCAGCAGGAGTGGCCCCCAAGGATGCCGGGACAGGAAACGTCTTTGCTTTCATTGTCGCCAGAGCCAGTACAACCATTTTCTGAGTTGCCCTGAGCTGTCAGCAGAGTGAATATATGAATGGATTAAATGAATAGGGAAGATAAGTCTAAATAACAGAATACATTTTTTTTTTCCTCCAAAAGAACAATTTTTGTCTTGAGCAAAGGACCATTTAAACTGAAGATGTGGTTGGCGTGGGGCCTTGGAAAGGTTTGCCACTGTGTTTCCACCATACTTGCTGAGAAGTTTCCCTTTCACGTGGGACTTGTTCAAACTGGTTGTCATAGTTTTCCTTTAAACCATGGTGACAAGCAGTGATGCTTAAATGCAGGATACATTCTAGAACTGGTTTTCTGCCTTTCAAGGTTTCAAGATAATATGCTTTGCTCAGAAAATGAGCTCTTCTTTCACAGACGGTGCTTTGAGAGCAGTGGTATTTTATAGCAGGAAGATGCATCACAAATTAGTTACATTTCCACATTGAACAGATGAGGCAACGAGGAAAAGTGACTTGGCCAAGATGGCACAAACAGTTAACTTGGGCCTCCAGCCCTCGAGCAAGTGTTTTCTTCACCAAACCACGTTTCCTTCCTACGCTGGGCTTTGGCTTCCTAATCTTACATAATCACTTGAATGGACCACAGCCGTAACCGTCTTGCACCCGCATTTTAGAACTTCTAGAAGAGTGGAAAGATTTTTCCATCTCTCTGCAGCCATGCTTTGAAGCGAGGTTGAGGGTGGTGATTTACCTGTCAAATCCATGAGGAGGTGGCTGCCAGGACACTGGAACAGGAAGTGTATGTGACCGAACTAAAGTTTCCAAGACCATTAGCGACAAGTGAGTTCCAAGTGCAGATAGGGGACCTATCCAAAGGGGAGAGAATGTGGCGTTTAGTCTGGAGTCCTCCTACAGCAGTGAAAACTGGCATGACATAGAGCTGCTTTATTTTTAAAAAAGTTTTTATTTTGAAAAAATTAAAGATTTTTTAGGAAGTTGTAAGAGATAGTACAGAGAGGCCTCGTGTATCCTTCACCCCGTTTCTCCAGTGGTTCCATGTTGTATAATTAGAGTGTAATATCAAAACCAGGAAACTGATATTGGCACAATATGTGTGTATAGTTTCATATCATTTTATTACGTGCAGATTTCTGTAAGCACCACCACAATAAAGATACGTAATAGCTCCATAACTGCGAAGCTCTTGCTCGGGCTGTCTCCGTAGTCACCCACACCCTTCTTTCACACTGTCCCTCACCCCAGCAGCTATCAATCTGTTTTCCATTTCTGCAATTTTGTCATTTCACGAATGCTATATAAGTGAAATCACACAGTATGTGAACTCCTTAGATATGCTTTTTTTTTTTTTTACTCAGCATAATGCCTTTGAGATCCATCCAAATTGCTGTAAATAGTTAGTTTTTTAATTGCTGAGTAGTATTCCATGGTATTTACACACCACAGTTTGTTTAACCATTTACCTAGTTAGAGACATTTTGGTCATTTCCAGTTGCAGCTGATTACACATAAAGCTACTGTGAACAATTGTGCACAGGCTTTCATTTCTCTGGAATAAATGCCCAAGAGTACAATTGCTGGGTTGTGTGGTAAATGTATGTTTGATTTTTTATGCAACTACCGAACAGTTTTTCTGAGTGGTTTTATCATTTTACTTTCCATCAGCAATGTATGAGTGATCCTATTTCTCTCCATTCTCACCAGCGTTTGGTGTTACCACTATTTTTTTATTTTAGCTATTATAATATGTATATAGTGATGATCTTGTTGTAGTCCTAACTTGCATTTCCCTAAGAGCTAATGTTGAATATCTTTTTCACATTTTATTTGCCATTTGTGTATTCTCTTTGGTGAAACGTCTCTTTGAATCCTTTGCCCATTTTCTAGTGGGATTTTTTTCTTTTTTCTTTTTTTTCTCACTTTTGAATTTTAAGAGCTTTGTACGTATTCTAGATATGAGTCCTTTGCCCCATATATGATTTGCAAATATTTTCCTCCAGCTTATCTTTTTCCCTCAGTTTTTTTTTTTTTTTTGGAGGCAGAGTCTCACTCTGTTGCCCTGGCTAGAGTGAGTGCCGTGGCGTCAGCCTAGCTCACAGCAACCTCAAACTCCTGGGCTCAAGCGATCCTCCTGCCTCAGCCTCCCGAGTAGCTGGGACTACAGGCATGTGCCACCATGCCCGGCTAATTTTTTTTCTCTATATATTTTTAGCTGTCCAATTAATTTTCTTTCTATTTTTGGTAGAGATGGGGTCTCGCTCTTGCTCAGGCTGGTCTCGAACTCCTGAGCTCAAACAATCTGCCCGCCTCGGCCTCCCAGAGTGCTAGGATTACAGGCGTGAGCCACCGCGCCCGGCCTTTCCCTCAGTTTTATGGTGGTATAATTGACAAATAAAATTGTAAATATTTAAGGTGTACATGTAATGATTTTATATATGTATATAATTATGACAGGATTATACAATCAAGTTAGTTAACACATCTATCACCTCACCTAGTTATCTTTGTTTTGTTTTGGGGGTTTTTGTGTGGCGTTTGTGAGAACATTTACAATGTGCTGTCTTAGCAAATTTCAAGTATACAATATGGTCTTGTTAACTACAGTCACCATGCTGTACATTAGATCCTCAGAATTTCTTCACCTTGTAACTGAAAATTTGTACCCTTGACCGACATCTTTCCATTTCTTCCACCCACAGCCTCTGCTAACCACCATTCTACTCTCTGCTTCTTTGTGTTTGACTTTTTTAGATTCCACATATAGTGGAATACAGTATTTGCCTTTCTTTGTCTTATTTATTTTGCGTAATGCCCTCAAAGTTCATTAATGTTGTCACAAGTAGCAAGATTTTCTTCTTTTTTTTATGGCCGAATAACATTCCATTGTGTATATACCACAATTTACCCATTCACCTGTTGGTTGACACTTAGGTTGTTTGTTTCTATGTCTTGGCTATTGTGAATAGTGCCGCAGAGAACACGGGAGTGCAGATAGCCTTTTGAGATACTGATTTCGTATAATTTTTTTGAAGAATCTCCATATTGTTTTTCACAGTGGCCATACAATTTACATTCCTACTAACAGCATCCAAGGGTTCCTTTTTCTCCATATCCTTAAGGTAAGTCAACACTTATCTCTTGTCTTGTTCATAATAGTTATCCCAACAGGTTATGAGGTGATAGATATCTCCTTGTGGTTTGAATTTGCACTTACCTGATAATCAGTGATGCTGAGCACCTTTTCATGTATCTGTTGGTCATTTATTTGTACGTCTGCTTTGGAAAAATGTCTGTTCAGGTTCCATGCAGGTTCTTTACCCCTTGGTTTTTTTTCCTTTTGCTATTGAGTTGTGTGAGTTCCTTGTGTATTTTGGATCTTAACCTCATATCAGATATATGGTTTACAAACTTTTTTTTCATTGCTTAAGTTACCTCTTCATTTTGTTGATTATCTCCTTTGTTGTGCAGAAGCTTTTTAGTTTGATGTAGTCCCACTTATTTATTTTCGCTTTTGTGACTTGTGCTTTTGGTGTCATTTCCAAAAGATCATCGTTAAGACCAATGTCAAGGAGCTTTTGTTTTAGTTTTCTTCTAGGGGTTTTGCAGTTTCAGGCCTTACATGTAAGTCTTTGATCCATTTCAAGCTAATCTTGTGAGTGGTTAAGATAGAGGTTCAATTTTGTTCTTTTTCCCAGCCTGAAGCTTAGCTTTACAGTCCCCCAACGGAGTCTTTCACAGAGCAAAAGTTTCAAGTTTTGACAAAGTCCAATTTATGGATGTTTTTTCTTGTATGGATCGTATTTTTTGTATTATTTCTAAAAACTCTTCACTAAGCCCTAGTTCCAAAGACTTTTTTCTTCTGTTATCTTCTAAAATTTTTTAGTTTGACTTTTAACTCTATGATCTATTTCAAGTTAATTTTTTTTTATAAAGTGCGAGGTTTAGGTCAAGGTTTACTTTCAACATTTTTCACTCTAAATATAGAGACATCATCTATATGAAAGTGCACATATAAGTCCTTGTAAAGTTATTTTGTTGCCCTCTTTTTATATTAGACAGTGTCTCCTACAGTGGAGTGGTCACGGCAAAGCAGTAAAAGGAGAAAATTAATATGAATTTGATACTTTTTGAGCAGCTAACTATTTCAATAAGTGAGAGTTAGAAGATTTTAGGCAGAGCAGGAAATTTTTCTACCCTCAAATTTTATTTCCTGATTCCCATTCGAGTACACTGTGCTTAGTTTGGATTTGGACAGTAGGTGCTAACCACAAAGCAGATGCACTAGAGCCTGTGTTGGGCACTGAAGATCGTGCAGTAGGCCTGGGGTCATACTCAGGGTTCTACTGAAGAGCTGCAAGGTGGGGTCTGAGTCCAACTTTGTGTTTAATACAGTGCCAAAGAATTATTAGGTAAGAAGGCTGCCCTAGAACTCGGTTTTGAAGGAAAGCATAATAATAAGAATGTCATGGCGTGAGTCCAGAGGTCTAGATCTAATGCCAGACCCGCAGTAAGTGGGTTTATGACTTTCTGCAACTTGGATAACCAGTATGAACCCCAGTTTTTTTCTTTGTAAAACAAGGGACTTGGACCCGAAGTGGTCTCTGGTCTCCTCCAGATTAATATTATCGGCTTCTAAGAAATCTTTTAAATAAAATGGACTGTGGCATGATCTTCATTTTCTCTTGCTAATTAGAATCAAAAGCTTGGAGAAGTGATAATTGATGTTTACTATTGCATTGAAGTACAGTGTGTTATGGAAATCTTCCCTTTGATATAAAATATGTTTTATATTGTGTTTACATGTATCTGATGCTACAGTGGGTTCATTGACAGGTTCTTTCTCTTTCAAAAATCTTTGAGGGACGATAATGCCACATTAAATATAGTGATATCTTCATATTGGCAATGAAATATGAGCTGTTGATTTGTCTTCAACAATACCCAACATCGGTGACTGAGCAAGAGTCATTTGACTTATTTTCTCTCTCTTTTTTTGATTTTCCTTTAATTTTCTGAATGAGGTGACCACACGATAGAAGTTATTTCTTTCTTACATTTCTTATTTACATGACCTCAGTCCTTGCTCATGGATACACGTTCTGAACAAGGGCATTTGCTTTTTTTTTTTTTAAATGAACTTTTAACTTTGTTAAAAAAAAAAAAACAACCTTGAAAAGTTTGGCTGGAGATTTGAACAGAAAAGGGAGGAAAAAAATGATATGAGTTCTTAGGAAAGAAAAAGTCGCCATGGCTTTGATAAAAATACAATTGGATTTTGTGAAAATCCAGAAAATAATTTCTTTGGCCAGCACAGTGTAGTATATGGCAAGTGGACAGGCAACAGACTGAGTTAGGAAAAAGGGAAGCCCTAAAGCTTTTAACTGGACCCAAACCCATGGGAATGTACACTAATGAGTGGGACATCTTTGCCTGGCGACTGGATTTTGCAAATATGCACAGAAAAAGGGACTATCACATTTAAAGCTGAGATCCGACAATGCCAAAGAGACTTGGTGAGTTAATAAATGTTATGAAAAAAATTTTGTTATGAACATACCTACCAAGCGTCCTGTCATACATTTCCAAAAAGGTAGGCCACTCTTTGTGTTTCATGGTGACCTAAAGCCGTGTGTCTACCTCAGTGCAGCAACAAACAATGACCACAGCTCTGATGATTTGTTTTGTATTTCTTGAACATCATTACAACCTTCATACCTCTCTCTCCCTCCTTCCCTGCTCTTCATTTTTTTTTCATTGTCCTTAGAGGCATTTGAATGAAAACCACATGTGCATCTTTTTATCTTCTTTCATGGTGATTTTTCTGTGAATAAGAGGTACAGAGCATTTGCAATAGCTGGAATGTGTGCAGTCCTGACATGTGACCTGCAGGGAGCTCCTCCTCCTTGTCATCAGAGATGCCCAGGGATGGACTCGCTCTGCCTTGGTTGCTTGGAATATCTTGGCCTTTGTGGGGGGAAAGCCAACAGAATCCTGGCAGGATCAGGTGTGAAGGCCACTCTTCTCTCCTCCATCAAAGTTTATAACCTCATTACCCAAATTTCCAGGGAAGGAAATGTTAGGCCGTCAGAGGAGTGGCTTTTGAGTCGATATAATTGCTATGTGATCCCCACTTTCTTTCCTTAAGACTCATGGCTGGAGATCACCAAATTGTCCTCATTAAGAATTTATTGCTATTTACAGAAATGGGAGCCTACATCAGATTAGGAATGAAACTGGGATGACTTTTCTTCTACAGCATTTCCACGGGTTTTGCACACGTTCCAGGTCCTAGGGGACTTCCCCGCAGAGTTCAATGTAAGCTGATCCCAGCCTGGTCCACGCTGTCGTCCTTTCAGACCCAAGCGCTTGGTGAGCTTTTTATAGTCCTCTTGCTGCAGATGTCTCCTCCTTTTGCTTCCTTATGCTAAATGAGGAGCGTGAACAATCATCTTAAAATTTTCTCAGCAGTCAGCTTTAAGGGATAAACTCACTTTTTTCCTTTGTCTTCACTTCTAAAGTCGGTAAAGTTCTGTTGGAAACAACCCAGAGTGATAAGGGTAATAGGAGTAATGCTAGGGGTAGTATGATGTCATGGGTAAAAATAAGCCTCTATCAGTTATATTTCCCAGAATGGAAATAAAGGGCTCCTAGTTGTAATTTAGACTGGGATCATTTTAGACGTTATACTCTTTGCCAGACTCATTACTACTCCTTTCGTGGTAGAAAGATGTGGTTTGTACCTGAAGTTTTTATTCATAGAATTTGAGTATAAAAGGAGTTTCAGGGCCAGCTGATTTATCTCTCACCAAAGCAGAAATCCTTGCTATGATTTTTCTGACTGATCATAATTCATACTCCCAGGGCCAGAGAGTCCATGGCTTTGCACGGTGGCCCATTTCATTTGTGGACAGTTTCCATTGCTAAAAAGCCTTTCATTTTGTTGAATCAAATTTAGCTTTCCTGTGATTTTACCCTTTGGTCTTAGTTGTGTCCTTGATAATACAATTAGTCCCTTTTCCACGTAACAGCCCTCGAAAATAAGGATGAATTGTGACATCCCTCAGCTTTAGGTGACTTGATGTTTTTATAAGCTATTTTCTATTTATCTTCCTCCAAGTCTGTGCCGACGATGTCAGATAAAACAGGGCATTTCTTCTCCAAGCTGATCTTGGTCCATCACTCAACTCTGTGTTTACATCTTTTTGATCTTTTGCATGTAAACTAGGCTGATGAACCTACCTGTGAACCCTGGTCTTGGAACCTCCTTGCCACCCATTCTTTTCTTGTGTCTATCTGTATTCTTACACTTGGGGTTTTGCTGCTTGTTTCTGGCTGTATGTTGTCCCTTTCATGTTAGGTAACTATGTGTCAACATACTTCTCTCACTGACAGCTGTCAGACTGGTGCCTTCGGTGGGGAATCTCATTAGGCCATCGTTTAGTTGCAGAGCAATATTCCTTAGAGTAGCTTTCCAACTGGTGCCCTGCAGCCGTGGATTGCAGATATGCTGAGAAATTGATCTCCACGGCTCTTGGGTGGCTGGGCAGAGCCTCCGTGGACTCAGGGGTCAGGCGCCTCAGTATGATGTTCAGATGCCATTCTCTGTGTGCACCCTGGTGGACAGAAGCCTTAAGCACTGAATCAAGGAATAAACACCGAGTACTGCAAAGTTAGTAGGGGGATAGGGTTAGGTATTTTCTCAACTCAAGATGAACGATGCAGTCATTTCATAAAAAAAGGAAATAAGCCTCTCTTGGCATAACATGCTCTTTGTGAACCCATCCTGGCTCCTGGTAACCTTTTGGGTGGGAAGAACTGGTGTGAGTGAGGCTGGGTGCTGTCAGTGGTGTTCTATGTGGGGATACAGATTGCCTGTATTGTTTACGATCCTCTCATTAGACGTCTGTAGCTTTAGAAAGGTGAGCGGTAGTATTTCAGGCCAGTTCAGTGAAGGCTGGGGCTTGATGAAGCACCGGAACTTGGAAGTATGCTGATGTTCCATCCCTACTTATCTCGCAGGCACAGGAAAGTGGGCAAGGGTTAAGAGAAGTGAAGTCAATATCCGGAGCACTAGAGAAACTTAACTGCACAATAATAACCAGTTGTAAAACAATTCTCGTATTACTCTATGAGATGTCATCGAAAAGATGTATTTAAAGGAAAAGTTAAATATTGATTTCTGTGAACTTTGTTTACTCTATTTCAAACTTTGTATGTCGATTAAAATTTAGTGGTAGGCTGTATTTCCTTTGTTTTCTGGTAAATAGCTTTCCATAGCGACAAGTGCTAGCTATGCTTATTATGTCTTTTCGTAACAAACCTGGGAAACAGCAGTTTTCAAACTTAAGTGAGCATCGGAATCACTTGGAGTTCTTGTTAAAAATTCAGATTTCAGGGCCTCCCTCAGAGATTTTTTTTTCAGTAATTTGGGGTGAAGCGCCGGAGTGTTCTATAAAAGCACTCCCTGTGGATTCTCTTGCAAATAGTCGGAAGACCAAACACTAGAAAACTTTTGATGCAATGGATGGTGCTTTCCTACTGACCAGCTGGTGGATGTTTGCATTGTATTGTCAAAGGATCATTTGCTTTGGATACTTGTGTTTTTCCCTAAGCCTCTGCTTCATTTTGTGCTGAATTGAAATACAGAAACAACCAATCAAATTGGACTATCATAGCAGCTTCTGTAACTGTGTGCAAAGTTAGACCAAACATTTTATGTTGTCTTTGGTTATGAAATTCAAAAAACATTCAGTTTAAGCTGGAAAAAATAACATTGCCTTACATTACCCTTAAAATACCCATAAAATGACATTACCCTTACATTTAGGTATAGCTATACCATTAAACAGTATTTTTTCACTGACATTGTCTCAACTGATCTTTATAACAATCTTGTGTGGTTAGTGGTGTTATTTCCAATTTATGAATGAGAAAATTTAAGGTTACAAGTAAATGGTCGAAGTGGTACCCTAACCTATATTGTTAATAATTCAAAAGTAGGCAGCATTTATTATGTGCCAGGGACTATGTTTTACATTCTGAAGTTCCTTCCCTCTCTGAATCTTTGTAAGTACACTGTGAGGTATAATTATCATTCCTGTTATTATCATGAGGTTTTTGTTGTTGTTTAGTTGGCTCTTGATGAGGTTACGTAACAGTAACTTTTTGAGGTCATGCCTTTAGCAAATGGCAGAGCCAAGATTTGAACTAGGTTCGTCTGACACCAGAGTTCATGCTCTTGCTCTGGGTAGTGTGAAGGCAGGCAGATTGCCTGGATCGATTACAATCCTTTAATTGGATGTCCCTGTCCTAAGAAGGCTGAGTGGTAGTATTTCTAGGCAAGTTACCAGCACACATTATAGCAAGTTGCCAGTATACATTGTATAAAGCCATGCTACAACTCTGTCCAGATAGAACAGAAAGCAACAGAAACAAAGATGTAATAAGAAGGAAAGCAGACATTCAAAGTCTAAAAAGTAAAACCAAATGAAAGGAAATATAACTGTACATGTTTAGAAAACTTGATAAAATAGCATTTCGTGCTCTTTGGAAGTACAGGGTGCGAGAGCCATAAGTTGTGGTCTGCGTACATTCTGATCATGTTAGCCATTTTTCTTGAAGAAGCAGCAGGATTGTCTTGTGTTTTATAGGCTTTTGAATGTCGTTCAGTGTTTCATTTATGGGATAATATTTCCATTACGAATGTCTACTGCTATTTGACCTTTCACCCTTATGCCTTTGGCAGTATTGTCTTTTATCTTCAGTGTACAGTATGGCCTTTGTGTTTTAAGTCAGAGTTTACTTTCATCAAATATGTCTTGTACTGTTTTACTAGTGATTTTCCCCCATTGTCAGAAAAGTTTCTCTGAGGCTGTATTTATCCTGGGTTTCTTTATGAAAGTTCAGAATTTAAAATTTTGGCTCGGTAGTTTTGGTTATAATCCAGTGATCACTTTCAACACAGAAGAAATAACAAAATGATTATTTATGAATTTATTTTGCCCTGAAGCCTACTTCAAACAAAGCTTTTTCTATTAACTAAATTTCGCCAAGATTCAGTATATAAATAAATGACTTGCAGCATCTTTTTTTAACCATGACCTCATATTGTTTCCTACCGATGATGATGAAAATTCCCAGGAGCTAATATGTTGCCTTGTCCTGACATCTTTCAGTTGACATCTTGAAAGATCAAGACGATCTTTCAATCATATTTCAATCCCTATCCACCAAAATGCATTTATCACCTGTGCACATTAATTTGACTGTTATTCCTATTTACCAATATTATAATAGCATCTCTCGGTTCCGGTAGTCTAGGGGACTGTGCCGGAAAGGAGTGTCCTGTAGAATAGCCTTTGACATGAATTCACTCTGTTTTGGTGGTGCCTTACTTGGAAGCATGCGTGGAAGATGTGGGATACATCAGTTCTGGCTACGTTTTCTCAGTGCTTTTCCTTCAGGGGAGAGTCCCTTAAAATGTTAGAGGCCGTGGTTTTTGACGGAGACATGTGGTGGTCTGGCCTGAAAGGAAGGCGTCAGAGCAAATGCAGGATGGGGTCTCTAGAGGGGCTTCGAAAGGCATCTTGAGCCATCAGGCCGGTATCTTCACTTCAAACGTTTTGTGTAGTTCAGTTATTTATTCAACTTTAAAAAAATCTCCATGGAAATGGTATGTAGGAGTCTATGGTTTCTCCCTCTTTCCATCCTGTGAGTTAGAGAAAGTCAATTCTAATTCTCTTTTTTTCTGCTTTGTATGACTGGCATCGAAGTATGTATAACCTTTGTGTCTTTCAGTGACATGCAGGCTGCTTCCTGACTTTTAGGGTGGCTGGTGGAATTACATTCTAGGTTCTCAGACTTCAGGGATTTAAGCCGAGGCCTGGGCTGACCTTGGGAATGTGCTTTGTTATACCTCTGGGAGTTGCACTGAGCAAAGCAGGTCGGGGAGCCAGCCAGGATTCTAACGTAGGCAGAAAGGAGTAAGTAATTAGGTTAGAAAAGAAGTTATTCCTTTCAGCACCTCTCCTTTGAGCAGGTGGATAAGCTAACAAGGAAAACACGAGAAAGGAAATAAAGTTCATTTAAAGAGGGAAAGGGTCTATACTGGAATGATTCAAAACTTTTTATTCGTGAAAATGGGGTCCCTTTTGACTGTTGCTTGAAACATGCATAATTAATGCAGCGTTTCTTAATAGGATTATGACATTGGCCAGCCATACCAACTTACTTTATTAATTAACAACTAGTTCGTGGATATCCGCTGGTACTGTATTACATGTAGTACCAAAATTGTTCTAAGTATTCTTATATAAGAACTAAAAGGTTATTATTTATATATATGAGAGAGATTCCCGGCTTCCAGGAAGTTTTATAATCTAGCACAGAGATACATGCACATCTGACACAAGTTGAGAACACTTTCAAAGCGACAGTGAAAAACACACAGTGGTAATGGAAGTATTCAGTGGTTAAGGGAGTCATACTTCAGGTATTGGGCCGGCTGGGGAAGGATCTGGATTTTGAACTGGATAATGAAGGAAGAGAGAAACAAACTGGCAGACAGGTGAGAATGGCATTTCACGTGGTTGAAAGGCACATGCGAAGACACGGGTTTGGAAATGACAGTAAGCAAGTCATGTGCAGTGGTTGCCGAGCACACTGGCTTGGCTGAGGTGGAACTTCCAGGGCCATGGATGATTTGGGATGAATTTGATTATGGATTTGATGCAAGGGGCGGTAGGAAAGTGTCACAGGTTCTTAGCAATGTGCCGAAAATGATAGATACTGATAATTACTTAAGCAGCAACACCTAGGATGAGTCGGAGTCGTGGAGGTGGAGGTGGAGAGTGTTGGGGGGCTGTTTTGTAACCTAGATGTAAAGTAGGGTGGATTTAGTGGAGGGCACTGGGAAAGTGTGCTGAGCCAGGAAAAAAAATGAGCTCAGTGTTTGAAATGGTACTTTTCAGATGTCAAGGGTCGAATCATGAGATGACCCCGTCAGTAACTGCAGCTAGGATCACAGTTTGAGAGACCAGGCCTTGATCATTGACTTGGAGGCGTCTGTGCAAGGTGATAGTTCGGTAATGCATGTGGCGTATGTTTCCTGGCGGTGAATACGGAGGGAGAAATGCAGAAAGCCAAGTTCTGAACCTCAGGAACTGGTGCCAGCCAAGGGGGCGGAGACAGACAAAAAGAACAGTCAGCAAATGAGACAAAGAAGTAGTAGAAGAACACAGAGAACACCCAGGGAAGCCATGCGAGGAGAGAATTTCAGCAGTGCTAACTGAAGCATAGAGGTCAAGGGGATTGAAGACTTGAGAAAGACCTATCGGATTTGTCGAGGGAAAGGTCTTTGGAGGCTTAGAAAAATTTGTTTCCAGTGAAGTTTCGGTGCAAAAGTGCATCAGGGATTTTCTAGGTACTCTGCATGACAAGGGGATTAATGTTTAATAAATCCCTTCGGTAATTGCTTTAGTGCATATGACTGGGTATCTGGGTCTTCAGTATTTCAGGGGAAATTGTGAGGTCACTTCAGAGTGGAGTTGAGGTTGGATTTCTCATGTTATGCAAACCCATCAGGTGATTTCTTGTATTCCGTGGGAGAGAAACGCTCAAAGCTGAACTGATGGGCTTATTTGGGTTCACGAGATCATAGTGGCTCTGGGAAAAATCTTTGGGAAAACGTAAAACCCAAGCAATGTTTGAAAACCTCTCATGGGTCCTGTTATTCGGTTCATACTAATGGATGAGCTTGGAATATTCGTCACCGATGTTGAGTTGCAGAAAATAATAAGAATCAGATTAAGGTTTACCAATAATTAATATTGATTTACGTGGAAGTGGAGCCACCAAAGAAATTTTGGTTAAGATCAAATCAAAGTTGTAAATGTAATGACCTACCATCAATGTCATGGCAAAAGCACATGCCATATTGTAAGAAACAAGTCTAGTTGAATAAATGGATGTAATAGGTTAGATGTGGTGAAGAACTCAGATTTTAAAAGGAAGGAGATACTTTGTCATGACTTAAGGGAAGAAATTTGTAGAAAGGAAACAAACTTTAAATTTCTCTCTTATTCAACTAATTAGCAAAAGTCTCAGTTATAAACCCTGAAATTATAACTATAACATGGTCTAACTTAGGTGTAATTTGATGAAAATGTAGTGCTTTTCTGGTAAGTTAAATACCTGATTTTGGATTTAATCACATCCCAACAAACTAGTTGAGAAGGAATGAAGGTAAATAAGGAATTAAAATTTTCCTTTTTTGTTTTTGCCTTTAGTTCATTTTTCTTTATGTTCAGATGGTAGTTGCCCAGAATGAACTAGGGGCTAAATCCATATTTTTGTAATTGAGCATGTGACTTTAATGTTTCCACAGATTTTCATGTCTCTGCAGCAAAACATGAATTTCTTGTGCCATTTCTCTGATATCAAATGTAGAATTTTCCAGTGCTCTGTAAAATGTAATTTAGATAGATAAAATGATGCTTAAACTCAGATTGCATGTGATTCCGAAATTTTTCTGGTTATCTATTCAGGTTGATACTTGACTGTGATATTCCTAACAGTGTGCTGCTTGTTTTCCCCAGAAGCTGCTATACAACATGGGACGTATATTGAATCGAGCAATAATTTTCAGAAGGTCCAGAAATATTCTTAAAATTTCCATTTGATCTCCACCTTGTTACCAGAAAGATTCAAGATGACCTATAGATGTTACATAAACTACAGATCATGACTTAAAAACAAGTCACTTGGTTAGGAGAAGCACAGGTATTACCAACATAAAATTCAGAAAGAAATAAAGAGAACTTTGTATAATGCAATGAACGACGCCCTTAACAACTTCTTGACTGGAGCAAGTGCCCCAAGTGCCACTCACTGGTTCCGTGAGTCCATAGACTGATGGTGTCACTTTGGTGTCACTTTTGGTCACGTAAAAAAAATCCTTCTGCAAGGTCAATCTCATGGTGAGTTTTTAGGGTCAGTTAGATAATCCTTTTAGCACTTATAGTTGGGGTAACTGTTTTCTTTCCATCTCATGTGTTTTGAACTTTCAGGGCATTTATTACAATTTATGACATCGCCCTGTCACTCTGAGTCTGAGCACTCACACTGAAAGCATTCACTGTGGGAACTGTCCTCTTACTGTGAACCAGCAGGAAGGCTAAGCTTTCATCACATCGGTGAAGGGTGAGGTAATTATTACACAATTGGGTTTTGGAGTGTGTAATCACAATTTCTTTTATCATGTGATAAAAGAAATTTCTGAGGAAAAAGTGAGGGTCGTCAGTTTCCCAGTGGATGTAAGGGAGAACTTAACCTGACAAAAATTTCCAGAAATGATGTTCATGTTCTCCCCCAAACCAAAGGTATATTGATTGTAACTACTTTCAATTCTTTCTAGAATGAAGTAGAACATTCAGAAAAATTAAATAAAATAAGCAGCAAGATTTCTATGTATTTAAGGGAGAAGCACGTTCTCCCAGGTAAGCAAGGGTTCTTCTGTGAAGCTGTCCAGGGCTGCCGTGGAACAGACTCCCACTGACAGCTGTGGGACTCGTCTCCACTCTGCAGAGTGACTGTTCATTGTATTTCCCTTGGCATGTGACTCAGGTTGTTGGAGACCTTGGTAAACTCTTCACATTAGATCGTGGGTTGATGTTAAGTTCATGTTCGGATGTTTTTTAAATTGGTCGGGACCTGGCTAGGGGAAGAACGTATGTCTACAACTGGCCCTGAGAGAGAATTAAACATGTTTGAAACGTTTTTTTATGGCAGTGGAGTGGCTAGTAATATGTCTTTTTCGGTGAACTAGCAAGTGTGCCTGTTAGGAGAACATTCTTGAACACAGGATGAATCAGAGACCGATTAGCTATAGTTTTAGTAAGGCATCTGGAAACAGCTTGCGAGGGAGATTTGCGATTAGTTATAAAAGATATATGTGCCACCCGATTTAAGGACGAAAGACATGAATTACCCTTTACCGAACTGACTTCTACCTCATGTGTGTCCTTTTTTAATTTAAGCTTTAAGATTTGCTACTTTAAAAATGTAGTTGGCTTTCTTCTGCCAGTGATATGTAAAGAATGATTGGCACCCATAATTGTTATAAATAAAATATGTAGAGTTATATTTAATTTAAAACATAAGTCACCAGTCAGAAAGACATTTTAGCTTTTTCCTTTGCCAGAAATTCAATCATATTCAATAAAACAAGTGATTTACAACTCATTACTTTTCCGAGGTGATTTATTCACCTTTCTACAATTTCAGGCATTTAGGTCTGCTGAAGGTGTAAGGTGTGCTTACTCAGATCTTCAGTTTTTAGGTGTGCTTGATTGGGAGAAATAATTTCAGTGACAGAAGTGGTGACCAGAGCTCGTTTGTATAGGGAATGATAACTGGAGATGTAGGTAATTGAAGGTCAGAGACTGAAGTTTAGGACCATCACAGTTGTAGATGTGGATTTAGGAGTTATCTCCTTAGATTTTGAGTCATTTTTCATGATACTTTAAGACACAGAAACTGGGAACTATTGCTCTCTCTGTACTTACAGATGATGAGGGATTGTCTCTTGATCCTAGGGGACAGGTTAGACCCTAGAGCTGCAAACCCTAGGCGTTTATCCAGCAACTCCTGGACTGGGACCTTTGCTTTGGAACATACAGTTCCTTTTTAATACCAAGATAAGAAATTTTCGGGGGTTTTACCTTGACTTTCCTAAGAGAGGAAGCAACCATGGAACCGAATCTCTTCGTAGTTCTTCAAAATTAATCAGTTTAAGAAAATGTTTGCAGTCCCTTTCGCCTTTTCACTTTTTCACTTGTTTTACAATCACTTATTTTAAATCAAAGATGCAGCACCTGCCCGGTCCCCCCTTTCTACGGCATTGTGCCATTCACTGGTTGTTTTCAGGGCTTTAGCGATCCTGAATTGAACCGAATCTTTTAAATAATTTTTTCCATTTTCTTTCTTTTTATATCTCATGCAAATACAATTTTTATTTTCATAGTTTATTTCCATAGGAGTAAATAATGCAGGAGAAAGTCAAAGCCTCTCTTTATCCCTTTGCCCTTGAGCCCACTCCAGAGTTATTCTTCTACTCACTTCTCTTTGGATTTCCATTCATCTAAATGTACATGTAACAAATATTAACTTGTGTTTTACAATAGACATAGTTAGAAATTGACCTGTCTCATGTATAATGATCACTAAACTGTGAACCTAAAAGTTCAATTTGTACCTTTTCATGGCATGCAGCATTTCTGTGTTGTAAGAAATGTCTGGAAAAATGGCAAAGCTCGTGCGTGGTTCCTCAAGTTTATTTTTATGCAGAGCTGGTTGTATTTTATGTTACGGGGCCATGAGTTACTTTTCGACATATTAAACTAAATCATCATGTTTTAAACATCAAATGGGATTTGGGGAGATGGAAATATGATTTGATAATTTCTACCGATTATGTGTGCTGTCTCCTCAATATTTTCTTAATTTAAAAATGCGGGTTACTTTTGTGTATTTGGCATATTTTAGAGTCGATAATCTCAAATAATTCTCCACTTATTACACATACTTGAAAATCCGCTTTCTCAGGTTAAAAGGGAGCAGTATTCTGTCTTCGTGGATCTGTCATTTCGCAGACATATCAGTTTGCCTCATTGGCTGTGTGATAGAAAGTGAAAAGCAGAAAATAAGTTATCCTCCATTGGATATTAGTTTGTTCTCTCATCTGGATTTTAAAGTATTATTGGAAAAAAATACCCTCTAATCTTTTAGTAAAGATAAGACAAGCTGTGACAAAGATAGGTTGTTTGCAGGACTGAGCAGTATTGGAACTATGTCTTGGCTTGACTCGCTGGCCACCCTTGAGAGCCAGCAATACCAAGTGGCTCGGCTTAGTTGTACTCAATGGCAAGAGACGTTCTGAGGTTTCCCATGTATTGGGAGGGGGCCCAAGACAAAGAAGTCCTTGTAAAACTCAGCTAGAGACTTGGCCGTGGGATAGAGTCCTTGAAGAATCTGTATTAACTGTGCCCTGCCCGACGGCGTGCTGCTACAGCTCTTGTGCTGGGAACCACCAGCATCGTGGGGTGAGTTTGCTTCTCCAGGTAGATTCTCTAAGCTGCTTTTGCTTATGGACCCCATTGTTACTTCCGAACACTGGAGCTGCCCATGTAGTATCAAATACCTGCTCTGCAAAGTCATATCACTCTTAGATTGTTAAAGACTGCTCTTTGTTTCATGCGTGGCTGTTTCTGTAGAAGATAATTAAATATCCTTGCGTCTACCTTTCTGTTTTGATATATAAGTACACACACACACACGCACTCTTTGGCAAAAGGACTGAATGCACTGGTGAATCTTATATATAATTTTGAAATTCACGAATGCATTCATTTCTTTTGCCAAAGTGTAAAGAGCATATATTTGAAATTAGAAGACTTGGTTCATGTTCTGCTTCTGCCCCTTAATAGTACTATGACCTTTCTGAGTCTCTGTTTCCATTTTCATTCCCCATCTTGGTTGGGACCTGTGAGCCTCAAATGAGGTATTGTATTTGAAAACATTTTGTGAATTGTAAACGATCACACAGATGTTAATTATTGTTATTCCTTTAAATGTACTCTCAACAGTATAATCAATGCCCCATGAGTTATTAATAGTTGTCTTAATCCCGGAGAAGACATATGAGCTTAATATACCCAACTGAGGTTGTCAAAGGGCATATTGATGTAAGGGCTACTGCTGGGTAGTGAAAATCACGGGTGTGCCAATTTCATACTGGGGTCTGCAAGCAGCCTGGGGTGGAAAAAGGAGGAAGCAGAGAACAGAGACCAAAAAAGACTTAGTTTCTGCACAGCCTGGTGAAAGACTGTATTTTGAAGAATTGGAGTTCAGCTCTTAAGGTTGATAGTGTTTTATAATTAATATTGATGCTTAAAGAGTAGCATTTATCAATTTTGAAAACAATAATTTTATGAGTCACCAAATACACAAATACAGTCAAATATGTTTTACACACTTTTCAGAGAAATCACCTAGCTTTTCTGGGAAACGTGAGAGTCCTTTGGTTGCACAGTGAACATTATAAGAAATGAGATCCAGTTTTCCTAAGGCACGTTTCACATCCTGGAAAATGTGTTTCCTCAGTTGGACGCTGGGGCCATCTTCAGGTTAGAAAGTGTCAACAGGAAGTAGTTCAGATTCGGGTATGGGAAGATTCTGTTCCCCAGTTTGGAGAAGGCTTGGTTTTCATTTATCCTGTCTCATAGATGAGTGGCCATTTCATTCTTTGGCTTCAAATTTATCTTATTTGCTTATTCTTTCCACTGGAAACTCCTTTAGCTTTTCTGCTGAAAATATTCTCTGGGGTTCAACTTTAGAGAAATATCGGCAAATTTTATTTATTAGTCTAGTTATTTTGTTTATTTTTATAACACCTTGTGTATGTACGTGTGTGTATATATGTGTGTGTGTGTGTGTGTGTGTATTTAGAGACAGAGTCTTACTCTGTTGTCCAGGCTGGAATGCAGTGGCATGATCATAGCTCACTGCAACTTTGAACTCCTGGGCTCAAGCAATCCTCTCACCTCAGCCTCCCAAGTAGCTGGGACTACAGGTGCACACCACCAACACCTGGCTAATTTTTTTTTTTTTTAAGTTTTTTTTTTTTTTTTAGAGATAGAGTCTTGCTATGTTGCCTAGGCTGGTCTTGAACTCCTGGCTTCAAGCATTCCTCCTGCCTCGGCCTCCCGAAGTACTTGGATTATAGATGTAAGCTTCTGCACTCGTCCTATAACATCTTTTTTGAAGCAGGACATCTTGCATATCTAGATGTTCAAGATGTGAGCATTGTTTATATTTCCAAAGGAAAGTTTTATCTTGGGTTTGAATGAGCTATTGAATTAACCGAGTTAAGAAATTCATTTTTGAGGCAGAAAAGTGGTGGAAAGACTTGTGACTTCAGCCAGCTGGCCTCTGACCAGTCTTCCTATTGTGTAGACAATAGGATATAGGCATTTGGAGACAGGTGCTGAAGAAATGAATAGCACTTTCTATGATAAATCTGACGCAGTCTCAGTTTTGTTCTCTATTTCTGTGGTCCCCAGATATAGAGAACTGGTATCTGCGGTGCTGGTTCGTAGCCTGCTAGGAACCAGGCCACACGACAAAAGGTGAGCAGCGGAATAGTGAAGCTTCATCTGTATTTACAGCCGCTCTCCATCGCTGGCATCACCGCCTGAGCTCCGCCTCCCCCTCCCCCTCCCTCCCAGTCCATGGAAAAATTGTCTTCCATGAAACTGGTCCCTGGTGCCAAAAAGGTTGGGGACCACTGCTCTGCATTTGATGCTGGGTGCTTTTGTTGCTTTGCAAAAGATGTTAGAGCTTAGTAAGATGTTATTTTCTTTTAGTTTCAAGGTAGGAATGGCCTTGATTATTGTAGAAATGAGGAGGCGGAACATATATGAGGCTGGATATTTAATCTTGTGGGTTTTGGAAGTAGCGATGATTTTTTTTTTTCGATCTTAGCAAAGGAAGTATTAAAAAATTTCAGAAACAACCAATCTATTGATAAAAAATGTGTTGAAGTGGTAAAAAGAGCAATGTACTGAGAATAATGAATTAAAAAAAAAAATCTTAATTCTGCTAGTAACTTACTGAACCTGGACAAGTCCCTTAATGTTTCCAAACCTCTGTTTTCTTGTTTATAAGATGATATTTCTATATAATTTTAAGATGCCTCCTAGATCTAAAATTCCTTGACTGTGATTTTTCTCCGTGAGCACTATGATTGATTGCTTACTTCCACGGAATGAGAAAGTAACAGATACTCCTTATCAATGGAAATTATCTTTAAAGGTATAAGGCAGCAACAAGCTTGGTTGCAAAAGGAATGCTTGGAAATGGGCCTGAGTCTTGAACTGAACTGGGTTGCCTGTAGCTGGTCCTCTTTGATGTGCTACCTGCAGCATTGAC
This sequence comes from Indri indri, assembly GCA_004363605.1. NCBI lineage: Eukaryota > Metazoa > Chordata > Mammalia > Primates > Indriidae > Indri > Indri indri. Next base: position 93,756 of record RJWJ010000893.1, read on the forward strand.
TCCTGGCTGTCTGTTTCCCTACCTCCTGGTACACTGTGATCCCGGACTCTGGATCCAAGGCACTCTGTCTTGAACGTGTAGTTTTGGGCAGCCTATTTCTAGATGGGATGCACACATTTCAATGGTGACCTTCAAAGGCAACATTGCCCCAGCCTTCAATGTTATAACCCTTAGGTAACATTAAAATTGGGACTTTGCAACCATCTAGGAAAAGAAGATAATGCCATGTTAGGCCTAAATAGGATATTTTGGGGATGGAAAACATCATACACTCTACTCAAGTACAGATTTTGGTAGATGGATTTTAGATAGATTGTTTTTCAAGCTCCATTATGTTTCTTTAAACTTTTTCACTTTTTGTAGTAATCATTTTTTTCTGTTGTTTATGATACATTCTATTATAAACGGGGCTTACCATCTGCCAGAAAGGAAAGTGTAAAAATCAGGCTGTGCCAATCTTTCTCTCTCCCTAAAGTAATTTCCATCAAACCTCATTTTCCTCTGCTCTCAACTCCCCTGTGAATGTGGTGGTGATCTCGAATCATAGAGCTCATAAGGTGAGGCACACGGCAGACATAAATCTGAGGATTCGGCAGGACAAGGGACGGGGAGATACATGGTAAGGTGGGAGGTGGGGAGTAGGTTGATCACTCATAGAGTGCTTCTTGGTGAGTAGAGAAAGGCAGATTGGTCGTTTGTAATAAAATTTAGCCCAAATGGCATTTGCACAGTTTGTAAGGTTCATTTCACGCGATGCCGTATGCCTATTAGCATTTCTCACATAGCTCTTTCGCCCTCTCAGAATGTTTGCAGATTACTTCGTTGTTCATACTTAAAGGCACTTTTTGTCTTCTGGCATCTTTCCAGTGGACCACCTCTTGGAAAAGTCTTCTAGTAGGTATGGATGAAACGGATCTCTTTGTGACCATTCCATTTCATTTTTTGATTGGTTCCTTGGGAATCACAGTTTCTGATACTATTAGCAAAAAGAATAAAATGGGAGGCTGTAACTTAACATTGTAATCCAGGAACAAGATCATAGGATTGTGCGTGGCTTTGAAGCCTGTCTGCTCTTTCTCAGCAGAATTGCAACTATAGCATTCCAGAGAGGTCTTTTTAATCTTCTTTTCTTCCCTTCCCTCTCTCCTCTTCTTCCATTTTCCTTTCCTCTTCCTCTCCCTCCCTTACTTCCTTCTTTCTTTCCCTTTCTCCCTCCTTCCCTTCTTCTCTATATTTAACTACTTGCAAGAAAAGGAGCACCAGTACTTTGCTGCATCTTGAGAACTCCGGATTCAGTTCCTTTGACATCTGTTGAGTATCCGTTCTGCTCTTGGCTCTGTGCTGGGCCCATTTCTATGCATTGTCTCATTTAATCCCCGTAGCAATTCCACAGAAAAAGCTATTTCATCCCCATTGCATCAATGAAGACACCTTGGCCTGATTCACAGAGCCTGATTCACAGAGCAGGTAGTGGCAGAGCCTGCATCTGAAATTAGGTCTTCTGAATCCCTCCTCTACTGGGTAAGAAACTCTGTTTCAGATTGGAAATTGTATTAGCCAGGGTTGTCCAGAGAAACAGAACCAACAGGATATACACACATGTGTGTGTGGTTGTATATTTATTATAGGAATTGGCTAACGTGATTATGGAGATCAAGAAGTCCTACAATTCTCTCTCTGAGCTAGAGACCTAGGGAAGCCAGTGGTGTAATTCAGTCGGAGCCCAAAGGCAAGTCCTGGTCGGAGTCCGAAAACCCAAGAACCAGGAGCACCGATGTCTGAGGGCAGGAGAAGATGAATGGCCCAGCTTAAACACAGAGACTGAATTCGCCCTTCTGTGGCCCTTTTGTTCTATTTGATCCTTCAGCAAATCAGCTGATGCCCACGCACACTGGCTGAGGGACCTTCTTTACTCAGCGTACTGATTCAAATGTTCGTCTCTTTCGGAAACACCTTTACAGACAAACCCAGAAATAATGTTTTACCATCTATCTGGGCATCTCTTAGCCTGGTCTGGTTGACACATAGAATTAATCATCACAGAATTGCTTTTAGAAAAGGAGCCATGCCTTAGTGTGGAAGCAAGGGAGCTATGATTAAATGAGAACAGCATCAGACTGAATTCTGGGTTCAGGTTCCCAATGACTGATTTGGCCATGAGCAAGTTTTTTTTACATCTGTGCTTTACAGTCTCTAGTTATTCAATAGAGATAGTAAGAGTTGTCTTAGAAGAACGTTAGTCTGTAGCTATCTGTATACACTGTGGAATCTTAGTTTCATTTGTACTTTCAATTTTGTGGAACACCTGGAACTCCTTACTTGGGAGATAAATTCCAACATAGTTGTCTTTATAGCATAGCATTTAATAGAAATTTTATTATCTAAAACAATTATTAACAAATGTGCTGAATTACTGGGGAGAGTTTGATTATTTGATGGGCCAGTCGATACGTATTTGTCAAATGCCTGCTATGTGACTGATACCTTACATCCATGATCTCATTTAATCCTTACGTTATTCATGTGAGTTCTCAATCACTAACCTTTCATATGATAAAAGTGGGACTCAGAGGAGTTAAATAATTTCCCCCAATGTCACATAACCAGTAGGTGGGGGAGCTGGGATTTGGATCATGGAGAGCACAAAAATAGCACAATTGTTACTAACGTGGGATGTGGAGTTAGATTTCAGTCCCAGTTCTGTTTCTTACTAGCTGTGTACCCTTGGCCAAATGGCTTGCCCTCTCTAAACCTTCGTTGTTAGATTGAGATCCCTAAGAGGGTTGTTCTGTTCTGAAGACTAAATTGCAAGTATGCCGTTGGTATGGTCTGACGCAGTAAGTAGCATGCAGTGGCCCCTGCGTGTAAGGGTTTACCATGTTAAATGAGAGATGAAGCATAAAGATGAAATGTGAACAAAATTTTATCTCTCTCATAATGTATGCTAACGTGTTAAATCATGCAGTTTTAGCAAAAGAGATTAGTGTAGTGCATATGGTGTATTAGACAGAACTTTGGAGTAGGGCCGGGATATGCAAAATCTTTTCCCATCCTTACCACTAGCTCACTGTGAATCTTAGAGTCTTATTTCTTAGAATCTTAGAATCTTATTTCACTTCCATGCCCCTCTTTCACTGTATCATCTGTTTCCACATTCATCAAACATCTATCGAGGGAAAGCTCTCTGTGTCCCAGGCACCCCATACTGGCAATCTAGGTACTGGAGAAGGAGCTAAGACATGGTGTTTGTTCCCACCGTGGGCCATGGAACTTAAAACCTAGCGGGAGGAGAGATGGACACATGAAGACTTTACAATGCAGTGTCAAAGTGGAATAATAGGGTTCCGAGCCATGGGAGGCTTCATGAAAGTTGACAATTGGATTTAGCAATGAAGATGAGGACTATGTCTTATTCATCTTTGTATTAATATTTCCCGAAGCATTCAGTGCAGTGAACACACTGTAGCCCTCAGCAGTGAATCAGGTACTGATTTGCAAGCCTGACTTGTTTTCAACATCCATTCCTTCCTATGTTTCTTATTTCTTGTCCTATCTCCTCTACCTCTTTCAAACATAGTTCAGGGCCCTAATTTTCTTAGTGACACTACACCAGGGCTAGGAGCCTAGGCTCTGAAGTCAGACTCCCTGGTTCCAGTTACTGTCTCTGCTACCTCTTAGCTGTTTGACCTTGAGCAGTTTACTTAGTTTTCCATGCCTCTGTTTCCTCATCTATAAAATGGGGGTAATAATGGTATCTAGCATTATTAAATGGAAAAATATTAAGTGCAAATTTAAATATTAAATGCAAAGAAAAGGCTAAACACTAAGAATAGTAATAACTTAATAGATACTAGCAATTTTTGTTTTTCATTTGGATGTGCTTTGCCCTGAGTTCATTTTTCAGTAATGTAGCCTCACAAATACTCAGTCGCTTGCAATAATAGAATTTTCCTGTGCATTTTCTGATTGACGTGGACAGAGAGAAGGTGACTTATTTTAGAAAGCATGCTGCTTGTTCTTGTTCTAGAAAGCACGGCCTGCTCTTGTTTTAAGGCACGGATCATAAGGTCCTGGTTAATGCCACAAGGTGCTCACATGTATTTTGCTAATTACAAGTCATGCTTCTTGGCGGTCCTTTTAACTGTTGAAATGACCTCCAGATTCTGATTTTTCTTCACTCTTGTTTTAATAGTTAACAAACTGTTTAATGTGCAGCGGGAAAGCCAAGTAAGCCTGAAGAGTTTTAGAAAACGGCATGTGAATTAGTTGTAAACTGTTTCAGAAAACATTAAACGGGTGGCAATTACTTAAAGTGATTGACTAAGTTTCATGAAAGTATTTAAGAGAACATATGTGCTTAATGCTGCTTTAATTCTAAGAAACTCATTAGAATAGCTTCGATCTAGGGTTCCTAACTAGCCTAATTTGTAACCCCACCCAGGGCCTCTGTGTAAAAATACAGATTACTGACCACCTTGCTTCCCCGAGACTCAGGAACCGGATAATTTTAATTTCCTCAGGTGAATCTGTGGGTCAGGACTGTTTGGCAAACACTGCTCAGGTGTTGTGTGTTTAAAAGCTTGCTTTGGATTTCGCTTTCAACAGTTAGAAAAAGCACTTTAAGACCCTTCAGTATAACTGGTTACCGAGAGTTAATAGCGTTGACTGTAGAATGAGCGTGGCTGAGGAAGCAGAATTCTGTGATTTTTGGACTGACTTTGTAAGCCACCAATAGCCACAGCAGCACCCCCTTGTACTGGGCTATGGTGGGACATGCTATGGCTGGATTTGCCATGGGTTAGTTTAGATGAGGAGTATGGATGAAAATAAGGTAATCTGATCAGATACTGTCTGATAAATGGAAGTGGCGCATGTACGAACAGAATCGCAAATGAAACGATGAGTATCCCTTTGGAGCAAGGCAGCCTACCACGGGTTGTAGGGAACAAACAGAAGCATTCTCAAGGTGTACGCAACCGACAAAATGAAGATGGCAAGATGCAAAGAGCAGTCAGCTTGAATAGGTGTCCACACCTGCTAATCACAGCTTTACTGATGTATTCAGTGTGGGACGAATTGCTGAATACGCTCCCTCCTCCGCCCCACTCACTATGGCACTGCCCTGGACGGCTTTCTAAAACACACACCTGATTTTGCCACTTCCTGCTTGAAGCCCTCAATACTTCCGTATTGGTACTATCGGATAAAGTCTAAATGCCTTATCAAAGTATATAGGGCCATTGACAATTTATCTCCTATCTACTTTTATAGTATCTTTTCTCTTCTCTTACCACGTTTTCATGCTATGAGCTCTGGCCACACCGAAGCCTACACACACATGCTTGGGGAAAAGAACCCACAGCATTATTCTGTTATAGCTCCTAGCACAGCGCCTAGTAGGGGATCGGTATATAGTAGGTGTTTAATAAATGTTTATTGGATGAAGGACTAAATCAAAACACAATTACTGTGATTATCTCTTTACATGTGGGTTTTTCCCTTTTGGGATACAAGCCCACCCAGAGCACTGTAGTGAGCATAGTTTCTGGCACATAGTAAGTGCTCATTAAGAATTTGTGAATGAATCAGTCAGTGACCTGATAGAATCACAGACTACGTTGCATATTCATAGTCAACTTTTATTTATTCTTGCTGTCGAAGGGCGACTGGATAGGCTAAGTGTGTTAAATAAGAGTAGGTTTGATTTTCTTGGAATTTATAAAATTATCAGGCCAAACCATGACTATCTGGATCTTGAGAAACTGGAAATTTGGCTGACTTTTCTAGGTTCCTCCCTTTCCCACAGAATTCTTTGTTTTCCCCTCTGTTCCATGTCCATTCGCATCAAGCCTAAGGCTGATGCCAAGATCACAGATTTAGTCGGAGCTGACCTGTCTGAAATTACTCTCCCAATAGTTTATACCTCACCTGGTTGAGAAGGCAGTTAAATGTTTTGAACTGTATAAGGATTTTGGCTTGAGTTGATTATCCTCGGAAAACAAAAAACTGATAAGAGATATTGAATAGTCGTTACATGACTTTATCAGAACTTGATTATGACAAGAAAGTGAAAGGAATGCATGCAAGGTGGTCGCACTCACCTGGATTCAGGGCAGGCCATTGCAAAGACCTGGCACAGGCCTGGATGTGGACCTTCTTCAGCAGAGGCAGGAAGCCTTCCTTCTCAGACTGAGATCCTGGTGCTCCTGGGGTTGAGTACAGGATACATATATTACCTGAAGCATCCCTTTTATACGGGTATTTGGAAAGAAATATTTTTATAATAAAGTAAACTTAGAACTATTAATTTTAAATGAAAAACATGAGAATCTTTAAAAGTTAAAGACAAAGCACAGAGATTTACAGCAATATTTTGAGGCTGGGTGGATGCCTTAGTTATCCCATCTGATTAACGTCTTGAAGCACACACACGTTAGACTAAAGGGCTGGTTTGTAACGTGGATGATTTAATGACTGTAGAATAGACATTTTCAATTTAAAGTGCACATTCGATGATGAAGCCCTTTAAAGTCTTAGTTTTTTGACTTCGGTGCTGAAAGAGACTGGTTCCCTTCCACCACTTCCTGGATGTAGAGGACAGCGGTACTATCTTTAGCTTCACTTGGTTGCATGAGAAAGCAGATAGGACCCCAAACTGCAAAGAAAGATGCCTTTCTGCCTTTAAGAACAAGTTCAATCATGAACTGCTGTATTGAGAGCCAGTTGGAGGTCACATACTGCTGGCAATTCCAAACCATTTAAAAAACAAAAGTTACGGTTATTAATTTTCGAAGCCGCAAGAGCATGAATCAACATTATAGCAGTGTCAGGATCTCAGTAGGAACTAGTTTCAACTGAACTGTGGCAGCAAAATAAACGTTTGCAGATTGTTTTGACAGGATGTCATCTGCTGGGCTTCAGTTCATTCGGCAGCAGCCTTACTTTTGAAACAGAGTTGCTGCACTCGAAGCCCAGAAGGAAATCCTCCCTCCGAACATTCTGGACCTTAACAAATAACTCTGTTTACAAGCATCTGTAATGTAGACCTGCAGATGTTTTCAGTAGGAACAGAATATATTGCTAAGAGATGGGCCTCTGAACATCTGTTTGACATAGTTCATCATAGTGGAGATTGAGGACATGGATGGGTCTATGCAGCGAAGTGGTCAGTCGTCGCCATGCGGGTACAGGCTGCTTAAAAACACAGGTCACATGTGATTTATTTTCGATTTATTTTTTCTTTTTTAGAGATGAGGTCTTGCTGTGCTACCCAGGCTGGTCTCGAACTCTCCAGCCTCAGCCTCCTGAGAGTAGATAGAACTATAGGCGCACGTGCCCAGCTGACTTGTGTTTTTAAAATTCTCTCGATAGGGCTCTAAAATGGAAAGGTACTTTTTCTGCTAATGTACTGAATTATTATAAGCATTTATTGACCTTTGACAGTCTTACAAATTGTGATGCTCCTTGTTTAATATTTATGGGATACTTTATTTTTGACTCCTAAGATTTTATCAGGGTGTGTGTGTGTGTGTGTGTGTGTGTGTATGTATGTCTGCTGTCAGTGAATTTTATTCTTATTTTTCTGGTGTACACTTATGACTTGAAGGTTAGGCACATGCAACCCTAGGAAGTTAGTTTACTCCCTGTAATGAATGTCTTTTTTGTATTTCTTGAAAGGTGTTTTAGAGTTTGAAGACAATGGTTTTCTAGAGCAATTACATCCATTTTATACAAAACTCCGCTTGTATGTGTTTATATGCATTTCATCTGACTCTTAAACAGATCTGTAACTCCCTAAGTTAAAACTGACAAGTTTATGGGCTAAGTTTTTTGAGCTCTGGAATGAATTTAGACAGCTCCTAAAGCCATTTAAAAATCAAAGGAAAATAAATTAAAAGGAATAGAATGGATGGCTTGTTGAAAAGTAAGGGAATAATGGCTCAGTCCCAGGTTTAGTGCAGGAAAAGTTTAGCACTCATTGGAAGACATTTGGTAATATATGATCCTTGGGTACTTTAAGGAGGAAAAATAAACATTGTTATTGTCAAGATTTTAACATGCTTCATTTTCAAAAAGTTCAAGCAAATGGCCAGGTGTATTTTTGAGATGTGGAGGGTGGGCCTTTGAAGGGTGCTATGTGTTCACAAATACAGTAGAAATAGAAATAAAGGAGGAAGCATGGAATAACCGGAAGAGTATGGACTTCATGGTCAGACAAATCCACGTAACTGCATTCTAAGTCAGAGCTCCCCTTTACTAGACAAGTGATCTGGGTAATGTAGGTAACCTCCTTGAACCCGTGTCACAGAGGAATATAGAGGTAATACTTAGGTTATGGGAATGTTCCGAGGATTAAAGGAGATAATATATGTTCATAACAAGTGCTGTTTACCAACAGATGTTCCTATTAAGTAACATTTCCAATCTAGTGCCCTTACCAATGCAAATGTCACAGCTTAAACTGCTAACTGCTTGGCCAGAAAAAAATAGAAAGCAAGCTGTGCAGATTCTCTTCAATAAACCCATATTAGTAACTATCTTTTGAAGAGGTTTGCAGTGGTGATCAATTGACAGAAGAAGAATAAAACTTGTGATAGCGGAAAATAGAAGTATAAATTTTAGAAGAAAACACTGCAGGGGGTGTGTAGCTCAGTTTTTACACACCCCAAATAAGATCGTAAGCCAAATTATTGTTGTCAAAGTCTCTGATCATTTCAAATAGTGATAGATGCAGGATAGAAGAGAAACTCACTTCTGAAGCGAGCTTGATTTTATCATGTAAAAGGATACTTTTTTTTTTTTTTTGGCAAATTAAACAACTGTCATTCATGGTAAGACATGCCATATAGACATTTCAGAACAATTTTAATTGCAGTTGATGTTTCTGAAGTGGATTCTTGGACAAAACCATCTATATAACTTCGGTTAGTCACTCTGCAGGAGAAAATTTAGTGTCAACTGATTCAATGTCCAAAGAATAAATTTTAATATTTAGGCATATTTTATGCTAGTGACCAGACCCAAAAAAAAAAAAAAAAGAAAAAAACACACAAAAAACAGAAACTGACTCTCAGAATTCTGTTTAGGGGATTCATTTAGCTGAGGTCACAAGTAACTCTTAAATAGCATTTTTGATGTGTTTTAAAGTAGGATCAGATGAATATAACAATGTAAGAACTAGGTATTGGCCAGTTTTTCTTTGAGTATACAAGGCAGAAGTTCAGAGTTTATTTAATAACTATAATTTATTTTTATGTAAACCAGTAATGGAATATGTAAAAATATTTGGGCCCTTGTTTTGAAAAATTAAGATTTTTTAGAAACATGGTTAATGGCGGATTTACATGTTATTTTAACATGAGTTTTGTTCTGCTATAGTAGAGATTACACTTCCTACAGTCTCTACTAGGCAAAAGTAGAGACTAGGTGGGCATATCGCAGGGTATAACAATCTTAATGTGTGTATTTTGGGTGCAGCTCAGAGATAACCAGCTTGTTTAACATTCATTATCTCTTGCGTTGCTGCTTCTATGTTTGTTTTTAAGTCAGATACTACTTGAAGAGGCCAAGTTAGATTGTCAATAGGACCTGTGAATCAAAACTTGTTCTCTACATGAAATTCGCAGATTCATTTCAGTAATTTACCCTTGTGCATGGCCTAGTTTCTTTCATCTGTGAGCCGTCAGGCATGCTTTTCTTTTTCTTCCTGTCTTTGCAAATCCTCATCCTTTCTCACATGCTTAATTCTTCCAGTGAAGTCTCAGTTTTTTTGTTTTTTGTTTTTTGTTTCTCTTTTTTTTTTTGAGACAGAGTCTTGCTCTGTTGCCCGGGCTAGAGTGCCATGGCATCAGCCTAGCTCACAGCAACCTCAAACTCCTGGGCTCAAGCCATCCTCCTGCCTCAGCCTCCCAAGTAGCTGGGACTACAGGCGTGTGCCACCATGCCCGGCTAATTTTTTCTGTATGTATTTTTAGTTGTCCAGATAATTTCTTTCTATTTTTTTTTTAGTAGAGACGGGGTCTCACTCTTGCTCAGGCTGGTCTCGAACTCCTGACCTTGAGCGATCCACCCGCCTCGGCCTCCCAGAGTGCTAGGATTACAGGTGGTCTCGAACTCCTGACCTTGAGCGATCCACCGCGCCCGGCCCTCAGTTTTTTAATGATACGAAATCCTTAGTGCTTACAAAGGTCTCTGGAGTTGGTTTTGTGCTTTTGCCTCTTTAAGTCACTTTCACTGACGTTTATTTTTGTTGACCACAATTGATGGCAAATGCATTAAAAAAATTCATTCATCATGCAGCTCCTTTATGTAACTGCTCCTAAGTGCTCACTACAGATCTTCGACTAAACAGCAGGGTAAATAAAGGGTGAGAATATTGTTGAGAGTTACTTTTTCTCTCCAAGAATGTCAGATTTAGTTTTTTCTCTGTTATTGTCATTCTCTAGTTTTAATATGCGCAACACTCTTATGTCCACAATATGAAAAACCAGCAAGTAAAAAGAGAAGCTAAACCTCTCTGTATTATTTATATAAAAATAAAATGTTATTAATATGTTTCAGTAAGTATGAGATTTTACATCAGAAATACACTTACATTCATGTTCATAGATGGGCACGATAACTATCAATGAATCGATTAATTTTTTTTTCCAGAATATTATGGGGGTACATAAATTGCTTTTTTACTGCAGCAAAGCTACAAGCCTGCCCACCCCGCAGACAGTGTGCAGCACGCCCGTTAGGTGTGAATTTACCCACTCCCTCCTCCCACCTGCCAGATCCTCAATGAGTGTTACTTCCTTATATGATTTAGTTTTTCAATCTTTGCATTGAAAATTTGTTTTCACTTCTCAAAGGAAAAGATGAGATAAAAGTGCCAGAATGAATAATACATTAGTAGATCGTCTAATAGAATAGCTCTGTCTTGTCATTCTGAATAGACTTTCATAAGCCGAAAGAGCAAAATTCAATTCCTCCAGCCACAGATGTGCCCTCAGTAATCGCTTCACTCTTCCTTTTGTTCTTATATGTCAAACAGATGGGGAAGCTGAGTCAGAGGGAACAGAGGGGATTTGCTCAGTCAGAGTTGGAGCTGAACAGCAGATCCAGGTCTTATAATTTTGATTCCATCATCCACCTGTGATTAGTGTTGACTCAGGGTTGTGTTTTCTCATGAAATAAATGCCCTGTGCTGTCATCACCATGTGACTGGAGAGCACGTGCAGAATTGATCACTTGGGGGAATTTGGCAACACGTCAGCAAGGATTGGAGGGTCTTTAGTATCTCATGTGAGTCCTCCCTAATGCATATTGGAAAAACCACTCCCTGCTCTGCCCTGCCCCAAACAACAGTACCACTTTAGCTCATTTTCATATTAATAGACAACTTGGGTATTTGTGTTTAATATTTGCCTTGGCCTTCAGGTCCTCCTGGCTCCCTAGATAGCACCACTGAGTTGCTTTTATCCAATTTACTCTAGCTTCTCACTCTTAACTTGGTATCTTGACCTTGATTCTTCTGGTCCCTTCGTATTTGCTGTTCACATTTGTTGGCTCTGGCATTTGTACCATGGCTACTGCTTAAGGATTTTGGCTTATCTTGTTCATCAAGCCCATAGCAGGATTCCCTGACTCATTCTTTATACCTTTCTGTAACTGAATCCCTTCCTGAAACTCCTTCCTGCCCCTCCCACGAAAGGGAGGTCGGGGAGGGATTTGGACAATTTTCAGGCGAATGCCTATTCTCTGCTTTATAAGGTTGCTAAAGCATTTTTATGAATGCAGTTCTGGGAAAGACAGATTTGAGCTTATGTAGGTCTTGGAAAGTGTCATAAATAGGCAAATGTATTTCTGAACTAGCTTAAGTTGGTACTTAATGTATCTAAAGAAGGGATGGTCTGAGAGGCAAAGGAACTCTAAGTTTTACGTTGATAGTTAATTGGAAATTCTGCACCAGTTGAGGACTAGCCATGCCTTACACATTACCAGAAGTCTTAGAAGTGACTAAATACTTTGTTCTTTCTGAACAGCACGCTGTTAATAATCAATCTCTTTGGAAGTGGGATTTATTTACCTCACCCCTAATGAACTGAGGTTATCTCCAAATGACTTGAAGTGTTATATATAGGCTTTAACTATGAGGGATTAAGAAATGTTGGCTAGAAAGATTATGGTGAAAACAGGTTATGTCGAAGGAGATAAATTCTTTCCTTTTGTTGGTATTGCTCTGTGGAATGCATGAATTGTTTGTAGCACGCTTTAATGGAAAATTAAAATCCCTAGCCAACCCACATACCCACTGCAATCTATATTTTCCATCAGCTTCGTGTAGTTTAATGATATGGATAATTTAGAAGGAAGCTTATTTCTATAACAAATTACACTCCTCTGTTCTAAAATATGGCTCTAAAAACTTAGCTGATCCTATTTTATTGTGTACTGAAAATGGATTTAGTTTATCTCTATGGATCATTTGTGAAGACACTTAAGGAAACAGCATCAAAACTTACTTGTTTATATTAATTAAGCTCTAGTCATTTATATACCATTTCTCAAGTAGTTGAACTCAGTTTTTACAAGTGGTCTTTTAGTTTCTGGCCTGGTTTTTAGGTTTTTGCTGATCACTAGACGTGTGTGGCTGATTGGCTTCCCTGTGTAGTCTCAGCTAAAACAAGGTGCCTTATTGTACTGTATTGTGTGGCTATAAAAGAATACCAATAGGTTATTAATAATGAAGAGATATTTATTAGCTCACAGTTCTGGAGGTTGGGAAGTCCAAGATCAAGGTGCTGACATTGGGAGAGGGCCTTCTCGATTACGTTATAACATGGCCGAAGGCATCACAACGCAAAAGGGCAAAAGAAGGCAAGAGGGCTTGAACTCACTCCTGAGATAAAGGTATTAGTCCATTCATAAGGGCGGAGCCCTCATGACCTAAACACCCATTAAAGGTCCCACTTCCCAATACCGTCCTAATGGCAATTACATTTCAACACGAGTCTTGGACAGAACATTCAAACTATAGCACAAGGCAAATGAAGCATAATGTTGTCTGAGAACGGTGAAACTATAGATGTCAAGTAGGAAGTGTTGGAGGACCTGTTATATGTATTTTTTCTTTGCCGAGAATATAATTAAACTTCACAAAAGTTGAGGATCGCTGCCACTACTTTTGGACCCTCAACTCAGAACAGATCTAAATAAGGCAGGAAAGAAGAAAACCTTGTTGTAGAATCTTGTTGACATTTCTGTGTTACATTCAGAGTTTCTATACGAATCTTTAGAGCCGCGATACATCTGTGGGGAATGACACTTTTTTTTCTTTTCTTTTAAAGACAGAATAGGCATCCATGTAATGTTTCCTTGAAAACCTCCATTCCCCGTTCCCTCTTTTAAAAGAGATTGTATTTTAAACCACTCTCCTCAGTACTGGTGTCCGGATAAGATGAGTAGAATTTTTAGCAATGTCGGGATGAAGTCAGAAGTCCTAAAGATTCTTTGAGGCTTGTTGCCTTTATGTTCTTATGCATTTTGAAAGAGAGCCTGCAGGAAGGATGTCTTCTTTTTATGTGGAGGCATCTAATGGCAGCATTAGTATTGTGCTTCTGACACTAATATTGGAGCTACAAATTTAGCTACTTTGTATAGGAAATAGTTGCATTGGAACAAGTCTGTAGAGTTTATTTTGGGAATCTTGAAGATTTCCTAATGTTGATGAGAATTGAGTCTGACTTTGGAAACCTCCGGGTATAAATTGTGCTGATAATTGGTCTGAGTTGAACCTGGAAAAACTGCTGATGTGTTCACTCTAAGCAGAGTGATTCATCATGTTATCCTGGACAGCTCTGGCAGAGGAAGGAGAAGCAAAGTAGGGAGTGAGAAATTAAGGGCAAATGGCGATGGTGGCTGTGACGTGCATAAGGAACTTTTAGGGCTTTTAGGAAAAGGTTGCTGGGTGTCCATATTCTTTTTTTTTTTTCTCCAGCATATTATGGGGGTACAGATGTTTAGGTTACGTATGTTGCCCTTGCCCCCCCCCCCAATCTCCCCAAATCCGAGCTTCCAGCATGTCCATCCCTCAGATGGTGCGCATTGCACTCTTTGTGTATGCATACACCCGTCCCCTCCTCTCCCCTCCCCCCCATCCCCCCTGCCCGACATCCAATAAATGTTTTTCTTATATGTGTGCTTATGTGCTGATCAGTTAATACCAATTTGATGGTGAGTACATGTGGTGCTTGTTTTTCCATTCTTGGGATACTTCACTCAGTAGAATGCGTTCCAGCTCTATCCAGGAGTATACAAGAGGTGCTATATCACCATTGTTTCTTAAAGCTGAATAGTACTCCATGGTATACATATACCACATTTTAGTAATCCACTCATGTATTGATGGACACTTGGGTTGTTTCCACATCTTTGCAATCATGAATTGTGCTGCTATAAACATTCGGGTGCAGGTGTCTTTCTTATAGTAGAGTATCATTTGTTCTTTTGGGTAGATGCCCAGAAATGGGATTGCTGGATCGAATGGTACTTCTACTTGTATCTCTTTAAGGTATCTCCATATTGTTTTCCACAGAGGTCGCACTAGTTTGCAGTCCCACCAACAGTGTATGAGTGTTTACCATTTTAATTAGCGGTTTCTGTTCTGCTTACAGAAAGTGTCCTTCCTTTCCATGCTCCTTACCCCATCCCTATTGTTCTGTGCCCATGGAATTGTTTTTAGGCGTTTGCAATAAAGCTCGCAAACCTAGCTCAGGCAGCTAGCTTTCAGAACCATGGCCAGTCCTGTTGCATGGTTCAGAACTGGCTATTCTCATCCCTAGACAGCATTAAAGGCAAGTGCTGTAGGGTTGTGTTTGTGTTGGACATTTGTTGAGAAAGATAATTGAGATTCTGCAGTTTCAAATACTATAAGGAAGTATCTGGCACTAATTTGACATGACTGTTCTCAATTTAGCAATGAAAAAAACCTTAATTGCTTTGTTTTCCTTATAAATAGGACATTAATGTTAATTTTAGAAAATTTGGAACTTACACATAAGCAAAATTAGGAAAATAAGACTCATCAATAATTCCACCATTTAGGGATAATAATTATTAACATTTAGTGTATATCTTTCCGGTGTTTTCTTCTATACATATGGTATAAATCAGCCAGCCTTTGGTTGCAAGTGCAAGAAACCCAGTTATAACTGGAATAAAACAAATAATAAAAAAGAATTTATTGATTCACTAAAGGAAGGGTCTCAGTAAAGCTAGATCTTTAGGGAAAGGAATTTGATCTGAACAAAAGACCAGACGAAGTTAAAAACAACAACTAAAAGTAATGATTATTCACATACTTCAGGCATTGAGTACCTGGTAATTTTAATATGGCAGATATGCTCTGGTGGTTAATAGTGGGCGAATGGGCGTGGTTGTAGGAGTTCTTCCTTACTGGAGCCCTTACTTTCTCCTGAAAATTCCCTGGCATGTGGTAGGTGTTAAAAGACATGATTTAGGACTCCAGCAGGGACAGACCAACACTGTGAACTCTGTCCTGACCCATCAAATCCCCGTTTTCTGTCATGTTCATCCAGTCTTCTTTGTCTCTTGCTTTTGTCTTCACTACTGTGTTGTTTTGGCACCTGGAGACTGCCTCTGTTAGGTAGATAGTTAGGATCTCTGGCTCTTCTTGGGCCAAGGGTTCCCTGTTTTGGTGCTGTTTTCAGCAGTTGCGCCACCTGGGAAGAAGGGTAAGGGTGGGCACTCCGTTTTGGTGTTGCCCCACCCTTAATTCTATCCCCAGCAACTGCTACACCTAGGGAAGGAGGGGATGCTTTGTCTGTCTAGGAATTCCCCAGCCCAGGAATAATAAGATTTAGAAAGTGACCTAGAGTAACCTAAGGATAATTAATATGCCATTAGCTTGAATCTGCATTGCGGGTCACCACCTCACCCCCCCCACCCCAAGTGGGCTTTCTTACAGGAAGCTCATATATGCAGATGGAATTTGGAGGACACCTGTGGATCATTTGCTAACATGCTACACCTCCCAAGATCCTGCCTCCAGACTGGGCCAATAAAAGGAAACAATCTGAGAAGTCAGGAGGAAGTGAATGGGTGGGTGGGTGAGTGAATGAGTGAGTTGGTCTGTCTCTCTCTCTCTACTTGCGGAGACAGACGCATTTTATTCTACAATAAAGAGCTGCTCTTATGAAACTGCTCTCTGCCTGAGGTTACTCTGTCATGTTGGCCTTGCTTGTGATTTTTCCAAGAAAGGGGTCAGAGGACCGGGATAATAGTCTGGACTTGACATTTTGGCGTGTCTGGTCATTCTTTGGCCAAGAGCACACCAAGGACCAAGGGCAGACTCCCACCTTGACATCTTTGGTGCTGAAACCTGGGATTCTGACACCTCCTTGGGAACTTTGGGAGGCGCCATCTTTGGCAGGGTATTGAAATTGTCATGCTGGGCTCTGGTGACAGTGTCTGTAACGTGGTCCCCCCTCCTGGTGTTTTTTGCAGACAGAGGGCATCAACAGGGGTTGGGAGTCGAGTATGTGTAGAACATCCCTTGGCGACCCAGCTGATCCCTGGAAGGTTGATTTATTATGGGGATGCAGATGGGGCAAGGGTCCGTGACACTGGGTGATTGCTGTTTCTGTGAGCCCATTTCTTCTCAGAGGCTCATGAATACCGTGCAAACTTGTATCATGTAGTGAAAATGATAATTATGGAAGGTAAAGTCCAGAAAAATTGTCAAAATGTTTAGTTTCAAATGACTGAGAATCAGAGTTAGTTTAGTTACTTAGTTTAGGTCACCATTGAGGCTGCTAAAAAATGACTGGTGTGAATTTTACTTCTTTCTCCAATAGATTCTTGAAATATTGAAATAATATAATTAATATAGTTATAATAATTAATGCAATCGGAATAATTACTATTAATAAAAGAATTAGCAGACCAAAAGAGCTGCAGGCCAATGTTTTTGTTTTTTGTTTTTTTAAAATATGGGCATGCCCTGGAATTTCATAGACGGAATTAATTTTATTGCTGGGCCATCACTAGGACCACCTCTTTGCCGAATGGCTTAACAGCATTTGGGGAACAAACGCATATATACACCAGTGACGGAGCTCCTAGTTTTAATTTCTCTAACCTACTGTGTTGGCAGAAGTTATGAAAGAAGAAGGCATAATAAGTTAGGGAATATAAGGAGTACCATCTTTATGTTTTAAAGCAGGGGTCCCCAACCTTTTTGGCCCTAGGGACTGGTTTCATGGAAGATAATTTTTCCACAGGGTGGGGGGAGCTGTGCAGCTGGTCCCTAACAGGCCGAGGTCTGGGAGTTGGAGACCACAGTGCTAAACCATTTTGAGTGTCTTATAGATACCACCCAACTCCTGATAACATTTTTATAATGTAAACTCCAGATAAATTATTTTCCTTCCTTTTGAAGGTAAAAGACAAAGGTACAGATATTTCTCAAAAATGTCTGAGTAAACTCTAGTTTTTGTCACCTCTGGCTAGTTGAAATTGAACTTACTCTGTTCCTAAGTAGAATAGTTTGATAATATTCTGAAATCCAGGCTCTTAGTGCTATTGTCTCCCTACAGCTGAATAATAATGTCATGGCATATTAAGGATAATTGTGATAATTGACAGCTTTTCTAGAGTGAGAGAGTATTAATACATGGATACCTAAATATATTTAAAATTATCTATTTTAATAAATGCTATTTGGCTTTTTCAGTTTCTTAGCTAATTTGAAACAGAAAAAGTAACCATCTAATTTACCCATCTGCAGCCTGCTACCATGTAAATTGATAGTAATTTTCCAGATTTGTTGAGGCAAAGGTATGTTAAGGCATGGAGAAAATCTAGATGACTTGCATAGATCATTCCAAAACTCGGATTCTATTAAAAAAGGTTCTGCAATGTAAATTACTTGGGGATGCCCCCAACACATGGAAATTAGCTCTACTCTAATTAAAATGGAATCATGGAAGTACATATCGGGACTCTTTGGTTTCAGGTGACAAAAAAATTCAGCTCAGATTGTTTTAAACAATTTTACTTTTACTCTAAAATGGAGTTGTCACATATGATTGAAAAGTAACTGACTTCAGGCAGTGGGTGGATCTAGGTGTTTAAATGATGGCATCAGGAACCTATCTCTGCTTTGGTTCTGAGTTCTTCCATGTTTACCTTATTCTTGGGCAGGCTCTTAGGGTTGCAAGATGGCCATCTGTACTTCACAGCTTTTATTACAATCTTAGCCTCTCAGCATAAATTGAAGAATTGATTTCCTGGTAGTTTCGGTAAAAGGCTGGCACTTACTCATTCTGATTGGCCTGGATTAGGTATAGCATCCACTCAAAAATGAATGGCTGTGGCCAGGAGTTATGATATGCTCATTGCCCAGACCCAGTCACAGGGTGTGGGTTGAACCAAATGGACACATAAGTATGAAGATGGTTCTCCAAAGGAAGTGGGATGCTGTCATTAGAGATCGGCGTGCTTGGTGGACAAGACTAACAGCCACTGCAATGTTGGTGTGTGTTTCAGTTATTTCTTATTTATTTTAGTTACAAAGGTAAAAACTTTAATATTTAAAGTTTGAGGATTTTATATGTAGATTTTAGTTGTATTTTTAGCATGCTACAGCGGTCTGTTAATTAGATAAATTGTGAAAGTTTTAACAACCGTAATACCTACCTACAAACATTTGTTTCAAAATGAAGGTCAGAAATGAATACTTAAAATGATAACTATGTAAGCCAGTTGATAATAGCACATTAATAACTTAAATAGTTACTTCTTTTTAAACTTTGGTTTGAGAGCTTAAGACTTCACCAGATTGTAGACTTTGCTAAAGAGAAAATGCAAAATCCAGAAGTCCTCGTTGAATCCACTGAAGGGAATTTATATGTAGACTTGTCATGCTCAGTATGAGTTGGTCACTATGATAATTATTTCTATTAAACATTTTTTTTTGGTAGCTTGCGGGGTGGCCACAGTGGGAAGCTTCGTAGACTGAAAATAAAAGAGCACATTTCACACATTGCTTTTTGGTGGATAATGAACCAAATGTTCAATTAGTTTACTTTAGGACTATTTCATAGGCCATTATGATTTCTGGGTCTGCTGAAATCCAATACATTTACTGTCTGTATTGTTCATATAACAATTTGACCATGTTTTTCTTTTAAGTCTTTTAATTTTTTAAAAGTTGAGATCACTCAGAGTGTGGTAATTAAGAAATAGGCTTGAGTTTGAAGTCATGTCGTTTACTAGTTGTGTGATTTTGGGGAAGTCCCCTACCCTCTTTCCTTACCTGTAATATAAGAGTAATATAAGAGAATGATAAAAGTGGCTATTTCATAGGCTCGTGTAAAATAAATGATGTAATAAATGGAAAGCATTGAACACAATGCCTCGTACAGTGCATCCGGTCAAAAATTTTAGTTATTGCATATTTGCATTTTTATTGATAGAATTTTCCCTACTATGTGTTATCTTCCCATCCATAAGGTCCTGAGGACAGGAATTTTGTCTTAAAAATCTTTCTAAAAATTTGTTGATCTTTCAACAAATACCATAGTGTATTGCATACGCTAAAAACTAATAAATATTAACTTACTTATTAAATGGGAGTATATTATTGCCAAGCCTTAGGGTTTCTATTCTGACATGCCATGTCATTTTCCAAGTTGCACGTACAAAGAGCCAGAGGGATGAAGCAGAGAAAGATCTTTTCTGAGGAACTGGGGCAGAGTGTATACTGTTTGTTCTTTCATACATTCTCTGGCTCATTTTTCATTCATTCTTTTTTGTTTAACTTCACTGTGCCCAAGGTAGGCACCAAGACTAGTTTAGGTAAGGGATGAACCAGATGGTTCTCTTAGTACAGGTACAAAGACAAAGTATAGCAATGAATAAAATGCAAAGCAGGTGGAGATGGATGTCTTAATAGAAATGCAGATTAAGGGTCGTGGTCCCTCAGAGTAAGGGGAGATTGCTTCTAGCAGAGGAAAATAGCTTACCCAAAGTGTTCATTCTTTTATTTGTGGCTTAGTCAACATCGAATGCCTAGTATATTTTGATAACGTGCAGCTAATACAAAAATGGATTAAGGGGAACATCAAAATCAGGACAGTTTTCAAAAGATATTTTGTTTCAGAGTTCTTAACGTAAGCTTCCTTTTGCATATAGCTATGTTTTTATGTTCTGGAAAATATCCAAAGTTTATCCAGCCGTTATCTAATTTATTAATTTAATATATAAAGTAACTTATGTGCACGATACTATGTTGGTCTTTGAGGAGGGCACATAAAAGACAGACCCTGTCTTCCAGCAGTTTGGTGATCTAGTTGGGAACGGAAGTTACATATATTAACATAAAAGTTGGGTAATAATGAACAGGCTGTATATTTGTGCCTAAAGGAGTAATTCAGACATAAAGTGTCATTGTGGTTTGAATGAGGGAAAGATCCAAGCTTCTGTAAATGGTTAATATAGGATATGGGAAAAGATGGAATTTTAAACTGAGAAATGGAGTCAGAGTTAGAGAAGAGAGAGAACAGTAATTCTAATATTCTAGATGGGAAGAATGAAAAAGGGATGGGAAAAGGAGCAGGTATGCTCTTCTCTCAGTTATGGGACAATCCTGTGTTGCTGCGGGAGACAAGGTTGGACACACAGATTGGGGCCAGAGTGACGTGAAAGCAGACTGAGAATGGACTGTCACATCGTCAGGGATGGCAGAGGGGTTTCATCTCCTGTGCTGTCTCTGACTGGGGGTGGTGGCTGCCCAGATGAACTCTGCGGCCAAGTTCAGGCTCAGCAGGAGCGGATGCACTATGTGCAGGTGAGGTCTGATGGGGCTGCTGGTGGCGGGAGTGGGTATGGGCAGCATTCCTGCCATGCACTTTGCCTGCCTTGCTGGCAGGGGGTGTTTGGGAGCACTGGATCTCCCCCTAACCCCTGTAGACCACCACTTTGTCATCCTGCATGTGGACACTGGTCACAGATAACCCCACTGAGGCAGGGCCCTCCAGGAAATTCTACAGCTACTCAAAAAAGCCAAAACACATTCTAACCAGAAGACAATTAAAAAAAAAAATCAAAGCAGATTAGAGGCATTAACTTCACTTTGATCTGCAGGCTTTCTGTTGTGACAAAGGTGATTGGATTAATTTGACAGTTTTTCTCCCTCCCTCCCTCTCTCTCATTTTTCTTCAAGTTCTCTTTTAGGATGAAATTAGGTTAGTTATTATTTAGGATCATAATCTATTCAGAGGTAATGCACGTTGATTTTCTGATGTTTTTCCTCCAAGGTATTAATATTAGAGTGAGCCCGAAGGGGTTTTATTATTTGCCCCTTGTTCCCTATTGTCTGTTTCTAAGAATGCACTGGGTTCCTATCACTGCAGCTACTTACTTCACAGAAGTAAAACACACAGAGCTCTTGGCTTTTTTCTTTCCTACCTTGTATACTTTCAACATACAGGGCTCTCAAGGCCAACACCTGTGAGAATTTCCTTTCTTGGAAGCCAAGCAGGTTTTGCTGGTAAGCACTGGCCATTTTTAAAACTAATTTAAACCCTGTATTGTAGCTACCATAATCATCATCATCATCCGATTTTGTAGGTGGAGAACTGAAGACACAGGTTAATTAACAAGTCTCAGGCCACACAGCTAATAAGTAGCAGAGCTGAGGTTCAAAGCCAGGCAGTCTGGCTCCAGAGTCTACACTGTTCATCTCAGTGCAATGCTGCCTCTTGTAGTCAGTTCATTTCCTGGTATGATCACAGATTATGGGTAGAAACGAATTCCTGAGATACTTCACTGTGGGGACTTTCACTCATTTTGTATCTTTGTGTTAAAAGTAACGTTAGCAATCGGGCAGGGCATTTGCTGGCCATAGAGGATGCTTCTCCCACAGGTTGATATTTACAATACAATTACTGTGGCCTCTTACTTCTAATTCCTGGGAAGGGCTAGGGGAGCAACTGAGGAAGGAAACTTAGTAGAGAGTACCAAGCCAGCTTATGGCACAATTTTGGCATTTTAATCCCAAAAGGATTGATATACTTGTTGCTTGGGAGCCTGCGTTTAATAAATAAGACAGCCTGTGAAAGGTGTTAGGCACGGCACCTAGACAACAAAACCTGGAGGTAATTTTACATCTTTCTTCCATTGTATTTTGCAGCAGTCACTGCTAAATTGCCGTCTAATAAGTAGTGATTTGTGTTGGGAATGCCAGACCACGGAGTAATGCTCCATGGATTAGAGCCGAGCAGGGGTATGTGCGGTTTCTGCAGGAGATTCTGTTTTGGAAGCAGGAGAACCATTTGTTTCTCCATTAAGGGTGGGGACAAACCTACATCACATCTTTAGAAATTGACAAAACGTTGATTGCCTCCCCCTAGACTTCTTTCTTCCAAAAGCAGGTTCTACCTTGGGATCTTTGGTATTGAATGCTGATGAAAAGTGAACCAAATTTGTGATCATCAATTTCAGAACCACTATGGTGAATAAAATGACTAAATTTTTAGTACTGTGAACATTCTGCTCCTTAAAAGGACTGTCCAGGTTCCAAATTATGCCTATCGTTTCTCCATTTTTATGCCCTCCTGATCATCTGAAATAATTACTTCCCATTTCTTGATTGAAAAGGCATTGCGCATGTTTTAACACTGAAGTCCTGGAACTTTAGTTTTTTTTTCTCCCAGAGACAATAAGAAATTCCAAAGCCACTTTTTTTCTAATTTAGAAATAAAACATCTTCATTGTACTCTATGTGAATATTTATTCAATTACTTTATTTATGTTCTGCCAACACTTATAGTTAATGGATATTTTTTTCTATATTGCTTTACATACTAATTTATTTATTCACTTAACAAATTAATGACCTAGTTAATATTTATTTTCCCTACTTATATGTAAACTTTATAAGAGCAGGCATCTTTTTGTCCAGGTCTTTGCTTTATCTTCAAAGCTTGAAGCAAAGTCTAGTTAGAGCATAGACAGTACTCAATAAATATTTGAATGCATCCATGAATGAATTATACACACTATAGAATTTATAGAAAAGTGAATGGAAGAAAATAGAAGCCCTAGAAATAAACGGTATAACATTTAAAATACACATGCATATTTAAATATGCCTGTATATACAGACAGTCCTTGTTTTGCACAGTGG
This sequence comes from Indri indri, assembly GCA_004363605.1. Taxonomy (NCBI): domain Eukaryota; kingdom Metazoa; phylum Chordata; class Mammalia; order Primates; family Indriidae; genus Indri; species Indri indri. The sequence goes on from RJWJ010000893.1 coordinate 116,953, forward strand.
TGCATGGTCCATAAGAATGACCATGTAAACTGAAATTATGCAAAGTGATTCTAATAATCAATGGGAAAAGTTATTGTTCCTTGATCTTTAAAAAATTTTCATGTCACTAAAATCTCTTTTTGGCTGTAAAGGTACAGGGAAATGGGGAAAAAAAGGGAAAACTATTATTTACTTAGTACACAGTAATTTAAAACATTAGAAACATTGAGATTAAAGTGGTTTATTCCTTTGTAAGATCTTATCAGGAGTAGTTTGAATAGTGCTTGCCTTCTTTCTATTGCATAACTTATGATATGGAACACATTTTTTTTTCTGTGCCTAGACAAATCGTCATGCTAAGTTTAGATTAGCTTACAACACTTTATCCTTTGTGCTTTCCATGTGAAGAAATGTCTCCTACAGTTTTTATTAATGTGAAGTATTTTGCCAGTGTCACTTTCTCTAGGACACCATCATCCTTTTCATCGCAGCCACCTTCCTTATTTATAAGGTTAAGTTCACCTTCCCCAAGCTCCTCTGACTGTACATCTCGCGCCTCTCAAATGTTGACTGGAAGTATAGTTAACATTCCATGGTCGGCTATGTCTTCCATGGCTCTATTTATGTTTGATACAAATTTCACTTCCAATATGGTCCGTTTTTGTTTCTGCGATGTACTTTCATCTTTGTTGGCCAATTCTCTTTTTTGATTATCCACGTGATATGGATTTATAATCGGCAGACAGGAAGGCAACACTTAAACACGCTTTGCTGCCTGTGGGTGAACCAAGTAACAAACATGCAGTGACCAATCACTGACAGACTTTGAAAGAAGTGCTGTGATTGGTCGAAGATCATGATGCAATCTGCTAGTTGCAATGTGATTTGTGGACTGAAGAGCTAACAGCAAAGCTTGCACTTTATGCAATTACAGTTAATATACCATGTTAACTGAAATCTGAACCGTGTTCTTAGTGTTATTGAACTACACTGTGGTAATTCAAATGCACACATGTCAGAACTGAGCAAAATGAGGTCTGTCTCAATTAGAGGCTTTATTGTATGGATATACACATGTATTTTTTCTTTACTAAAATGGGATCACTTTATGCCTATGGTTTTTATTTTTTCGTTTAATTTTATATGATATACATGTCAGAAAAACCCAGCAATCTTGACTTCATGTTTTAGGATTCCTTAGTATTTTATTGTGTAGAGTGTACCATACTTTATTTAATCAATCCACCTTTTGGATATTTGGGATTTTTTTTTTTTTTTCGATTATAAACAATGCTAGAATGATCACCTCAGTAGCTAAATCTTTGAGATAACTATTAATATTATTTATTTGGAAGGAATGTATTTCTAATGGAAGAATTGCTGGCTCACAGGATATATACACTTTTAAAACATCTTCATATCCTTTCAAATTTTCCTTTAGAGAGATGTTCCCATTCGGCTCCTATCAGTGACAAAAATTGGGAGTTGCTGGTGCGTGATTTCCAAACCCTTGCCCACATTGGCCATTATCATTCTTTTTCATTTTAATAGGTAACACAGGTATTTTATTTTAACAATTAGTTTCGATTACTATTATAGTATATTATATACTATTATAGTTTTGATTACTATTATAGTTGAATATTTTCATGGGTTTCTTTGTAGTAAATACATTTTGATCTATGGAATTTTATTCTGTCCTGTATTACAGTAGTTATCAGATGGTAGGGACTTTCTTGTCCTAATTAGGTTTGTGTACATATATTTCTATGAATTGTGTGTTTGTGTGTGTGTGTGTACGTACTTGAACTGCATTCACCTGCATATGCCACTCTTGGTTTTACCCAAGGGTTATAAAGACTATCCATGAACCTTAGTTTTGTAAGATGACCCTCAACTTTTAAATGCTTTTCTTTCTCTTCTTTCTCTCTTTCTTTTTTTAAGAAAGGGAACATAACCCATGACCTGGGGGAAATTCTGGTTAATTTTTCATTACATGCCTTTCAGGAGATGGGGTCAAAAGGAGCTAGTAGGGCATTCAATTATGTGCTTGAGTGTGTTGGAAAGGTTTTTTTTTTTCCCCCCTCAGATGTACAATATTTTACTTGGGCTTGTTTTTCAAGTGCATTGAAGTGTGACTAAACATTTTTGGGTACTACCATTACGTAAAGAAGAGGCTCCATCTTGTTAAATATTCCAGTTAGCTAGTTATGGGTGGTGAGGAGCCTGAGAGAACATGGGCTTTAGGCATTGGACAGGGGGAGGGTGGGTGGTAGGTGGGGACCTGGGGCAAACTCAGGATTGGGGTGCTCTCTTGCCCCTCCCACTGCTGTATGAAAATGTGATTGGTTCAAGCTGGTTTCTGTCTAATAATTTTGGATGGGTCATAAGTGGAGCGGGAGGGGAAGTTGTGCGGTTGGACCTCAGCTCATCTGAGGGCTAAAGGTCCTTTTGTCACACATCACACAGAATTGGAGTGTGGTGGGGAACTGAGCTACAGTTCCGAACCAGAGGAATAGAGAAGGACTCGATTTCTTTTTGGCTTTAGACTGGGGATCAGGGAAGCTCGGAAAGGACGATGTCCACTGAAAATGTGGAAGGGAAACCCAATAACCTTGGGGAGAGAGGAAGAGCCCGGAGCTACACTTTCCTCAGGGTTGTCCAGCCAGTGTTTAACCACAGTATTTTCACTTCTGCAGTCTCTCCTGCCGCAGAACGCATCCGATTCATCTTGGGAGAGGAGGATGACAGCCCAGCCCCCCCGCAGCTCTTCACGGAACTGGATGAGTTGCTGGCCGTGGATGGGCAGGAGATGGAGTGGAAGGAGACGGCCAGGTGAGGCGTAGCTGATTGTCTGCAGTACTGACCCGGGAAGCAAGCACGGGGCAAGATGGTTGAGCCTGTGAGTGCCTTTCTCTAGCCTTAGCGCTTGGATAGCTGCTGGGCGTGACGTTGGCAGGGATAAGGAATAGATGATTCTATTTTTCCTTTTCTTTTCCCTTGACATAGATGCAGGGCACCCTTATTCACTTCTGGATCATTGTTTCGTTGATCTGTGTTGTTATAATTTTGACTTTTTAAGGAATTAGAAGTAAATCTCAATATTTTAGAGAGATAATAAGCCCAGGCATCTAAAAATGATAGCCAAGAGTTATGTTTCCATAGTGTCCACATGCCAAGATATCCTGTGAGATCTTGTCCGACTTATTCGTTGTGAAGACAACTAGGGTTACCACGAAGTTGCTATTATGACAGTCCCCCTCTATCTGTGGTTTTAATTCCCATGGTTTCAGTTACTCAAAGTACAGTACATGAGATATTCTGAGAGAGAGAGAGAGACCACATTCATATAAAACCTATTATGGTATAGTGTTATAATTATTGTTTTACTATTCATTATTGTTGTTAATCTCTTGCTGTGCCTAATTTACAAGTTAAACTTTATCAAAGATATGTATGTATAGGAAAAAAACATAGTGTATATAGGATTGGTACCATCCATGTGTTCAGGCTTCCACTGGGGATCTTGGAATATATTCCCCATAGATAAGGGAGACTACTGTATTTCAAGTGGAAACCTGTAATCTTTTAGATATCCAGTTGAAAGCAAGTAGAAGGTTCACCTGAATTTGGAGTTTAGAAACCTGGCTGTACTTGCAAACTCTGTTGCCTCTTAGCTACATGACACTCAGTTTCTTAGACTTTGGTGTTATTATCAATAAAGAGTGGATAATAATGCCTACTACATATGATATATAGGCTATATAACATATGTGAATATATTATTATACAATGTATATATAATGTGTATATATACATATGCGTGTGTGTATATATGGAAATGCTTTGTAAATTGTTAAGCACTACACAAAGATGTAAAGTTTCATTAATCTCATGACAACAAAGGCTTTCTTTACATGCAGATTCAGTAGCATACTCCAGACTAAATCTTCTTCTTCAAATGTAACAATTATGTGATATAAAGACTTTGATATATTGTGATTGTTGAGCTTTCACTGTTATCAGTATGTGGTGATACTGATGTATTTCACTCTCACAAACAAAATAATGTTAAGATATACCATTTATAGTCTGTAATTATAAGTTCGAATCAATTCAATTCAACCAGTGTTTTTTGAATGAGTAGTGTCCATCAGGCACTGTTTTAGGTACTGGGAGTACAGCCGTGAGCAAAGAAGATCTTACATAGACCTCTGTATCTTGTCGAAAAGTTTGGAATGAGTTTAATATAATATCTTACAATCTGAGAAATAAGGAAAACCAAATCTTTATTGGAGCTTTGAGTTTAAGAAAGATAAAGCAAAGATAAGTGAAAGTCTTCTTCTGTGGCTATAGGTGGAAAAGGGATTTATGTTTGCTGTTTTACTTACAGAGAGGTCATTCTAGAGTCAGCAAGAAATTATTCTTTTAATCATCTGTGATCAGTAAGAGCAGATGAGCTATAAAGAAGCAATAACTCAATAGCTTTCCCTTTTCTGTATGAAGGCTCTTTTAAGAAATGAACAGAAACTTTTCAAAAGAAGATAGACTAATGGCCAAGAAACATGAAAAAATGCTGAACATCTCTAATCATCAGGGAAATGCAAATCAAAACCACAATGAGAAATCATTTAACTCCAGTGAGAATGGCTTTTATCAAAAAGTCCGAAAACAACAAATGTTGATGTGGATGCGGAGACATAGGAACACTCATACACTGCTGGTGGGACTGCAAACTAGTACAACCTCTGTGCAAAGTAGTGTGGAGATACCTCAAAGAACTAAATGTAGAACTACCATTTGATCCAGCAGTCCCACTACTGGTATTTACCCAAACGAAAAAAAGGCATTCTATAAAAAAGATACCTGACTCTTAAATGTTTATAGCAGCAAAATTCTCAATTGCAAAGATGTGGAAACAACCCAAGTGCTGATCAATCCATGAGTGGATTAATAAAATGTGGTATATGTCTACCATGGAGTACTACTCAGCCATAAAAAATGGTGAACTGATACCTCTTATATTAACATGGATGGAACTGGAGTCCATTATTCTAAACGAAGTATCACAAGAATGGAAAACCAAACACCACATGTACTCACCATTAAATTGGTACTAATCGATCAACACTTATGTGCACATATGGGAAGTAACATTCATCAGTTGTTGGACAGGTGGGAGGGGGAGGAGGGGATGGGTAAATTCACACCTAAGGGGTGCGGTGCACACTGTCTGGGGGATGGGCACACCTGTAGCTCTGACTCAGGTAATTGCAAAGGCAATTTATGTAACCTAAACGTTTGTACCCCTGGAATATTCTGAAATTAAAAAAAGTTATAGGAGAAAATAAAATAACTCTTTTCTGAGCCATATTTACAATTTTATATATTATACTTCTTGTAATCAAGTTTTCATCAAGTTAATTGGATTTTTTTTTGTTTAGTTACTCAGACTTACACTTTGTAGGTTTATGGGTTTATTTTTATTTCCAAAAGTTGAATGTACTATTGAATGTTTTCAACCATTTGTGATTTTTTTAATACTGGAGATGCTTCATAAATTAATTCATTTCTTAATGTTGGAGAAGCTTTTGTTCCTTAGCAAGAATTTCTAGGTAGCTTAGCCTTGCAGAAAACACCTGCTTTTAAAAAGTTTAGTAGACACCATAGAGAATTTCTTACCTTCCATAACTTAAACCATGCTCAGAAAAAAAAAAGTCATTATGTTTTATTCCTGAACCTCACAGAAGTATTAAGGAAAGAGACCTAATTCTTAAATATTTCATTTTCCATTTGCTGGGTAATTTTCTCTCTGATAGTTATCTGTAGTGGGCATCCTTATATTAACTCTTCTGTTTGATAGCTAAATAAAATTTTCTTCTTCTAATTAAAAAGCTTTTCATAGCATGTTTTCTACTGTGCCAGCTCTAATGCTCTCTTGAAGCTCTTTGTTCTTTGCTTTTAGAGCTTCTTCCCGTGATCTAGTAATTGTCTCCTATTCCCCTCTCTCAGAACCAATAATCTGTATATTTAAACTCCTCTCTAAAATACTCTTTTAGTTCATAAAACATCCTCCAAAAGGATGGCTCTAAAGCAAAAACTTTTGCTAGTATATCTGTTCCCTTCTTACCCTGACGTTCTTTCTGATAGGAAAATAGAGAGTAGGAATTGCACTGGTACAGCCTGAATTAAGCATTGGGAGATTTTGGTCTAGCCTCGGCTTTGCTGCTCGTGAGCTGTTTAACTTTGAGCAAGTGACATCGTCTTCCCGAGCTTGAGTCTTCTATTCTATCAAATGAAGATTATATTGGGTTGCCTCCTTTCTGACATTATGCAGATTTGATAGCTCTAAAATTTCAATCTTGTGGGTATACTGGTGTAGTCAACTGTGACTCTAAGAGCTACTTATATTCTTATTTTCATCTTGAAATTGTGTGCGAGTAGTTGTCATGGAGTAGAATTCAGGTATAGTTTTCTGTTTTCTGTTTCAGTCAAATGTAGACTATACTATATTTTACATGACACCTGGTCCCAGAAAAGCAGAGAGAGCACAGTTCATTGTGTAGGTAATTAAAGGAGATGGGCATAGTATTTTCATTTGAGATTCTTAAAGATTAAGATGGTCTCAAAGACTTTCCCATTCATAAACACTTTATTTCCTTGGGAGCACATGTGCCAATTTGGTGATGTAGTCAGTCCCCAAGAGACTGGACTGCTGGAGAGGAAGTGTGTTGGGACTATACTATACTAGGAAGAAAAAGTATTCACAGTCTACACTCTATAACATCTCTTGTACAGGACCACCATGGTTCCTATTAATAAATTAATCATATATGTGATATTATTGTTTTCATATGGTCTCTCTCGTTACACTAATTCATCTGAACTTAGGGACCACCATGTGTTTCTGTTCACTGTAGTATTACTAGTGTCTGGCAGTGCCTGGCTCTTAATAGGTGCTCAATAAATATTTGTATGAGTGCATGATTAGTTGAGAGTTGATTGCCTTGGAAACAACGGAATATAATACTTTCTTAGAAATTTAGTTGAACTAATTGGGGTTCTGTTACAATTTGTCTCTTTGACTGATGGGTGCCTGCGGAATGGCAGACACCAACGCACCCAGCACGACACTGGTAAAGCTCAGAAGAGGACCTACAGTTAAAGTTTCAAACTAAGTCATTAATATGCTGGTGACATCTGCATTTATTAATATATCTCTAGCATAGGCTCCTGCCCTTATTTAACTGGAATCCAATAACCGGAGGGCTAACAGGATTCTCAAAATTAACATGTCTAAAACTGAGCTTCAGATTTACTCCTACAGATTTCCCCATGTCATTAACAAGTCCGTCCTTCTAGTCCCTTAAGCCAGAAACGTCGGGGTGCTCCTTGACTCCTGTCTTTCTCTACACCCGTCGTCTGACCAGTTGGCAAATTCTATTTTTCCATCAAAGATATTCACATATTTATAGATGTCTCACCACATCTCACTGCCGCAACCCTGGTTCCTGCCTCTGTGCGACATGCTCTCCCTGCCCAGCTCTTTCCCAGTTGCTGGCACGGCTCATTTCCTCACCTCCTTTCAGTCTTTATTCTAATATTACCAGCTCAGTGGCTGCCCTGTCTATACGCGAAACCTTCCCCCAACACTTCCTATCCTTCACCTTCCATTACCTTTGTCCTTAGCACCTATTATCATTTAGCGTATTATATATCTTACTGTTATCTCTTCCCAGTAGAATTACAGCTCTGTGAGGGCAGGAATTTTCAGTTTTTTTGTTCATTGTTACATTCCTAGTGCCTAAAACCACCCGGCACACAGTACATGCTCAAGAAACACTGGTTAATAGAATCAAGGAATAGAGAAAGAGAACCTTGATTCTTCGTTTGCTGCTCCTTCTAAATTCTGTAGAGCGGTTTGGTGGTAATTATGCCTCCAAAAATGTTCAGATTTTCACTAATCTTTATCTCCTGTGACGTACTGAGCTTTAGAATGTTTTCAGAGTAATTTCTGACTTCCATTTGTGATGTCCAGTTTCCAGCCATGATAGTTTTTTTTTCCCCTTTGTTAAATGCTCTCAAACCTACTAGACTAATAAAAGTTTAGTGCTTAGAAGGGATTCATTTTATATGTGAAGATGTGGCGTGAATCTTTTTCTGGTCAACTTATAAATTTGAGGATTCTTTGCTTTTCTGTGAAAACCCCAATTGACATACTATTTTATTCCTTAGAGAAGTAACCCTCCAGACTTTTCTAGTTTAGTGTAATTTCTACTGTGAGCCGACACCCCCCAGAACTCAATACCATCCTTCTTTTTCTTGTAAGGCTCTATACTTTCCAGTTGGCTAATGATTTAATTTGCCCAAGAATATCCTACACGGAGCCTCAGCGTTACTGTGGTTTCAGTTCTACTTCAGGAATTTCAGGTTGGCTGTACGCCTCAAAAAATAAGAAGAATTATCTCAATGACAGGGGAAATGTCCTTTTTGAAGTCTTGGAAAGCACAGTAGTCATGTAATACTGAACAAGAGAAGTCTTTATTTATTGAAGTTTAGAGTAACAGCCAACTCTACCACCCTCTTTTTAATATTCTTTCCAGGTTCTTCTCTTTCCTAAAAGTTAGAACTTTGAATTCTCAGTGGCTCTTCCAAAATAGAGCACAAGTTGAAGGCTGGGCAAAGGGTAGACTTATCAGACCTGAAAAATGTATGTATCAATGGAATGGCAGAGAATGTCATGCTTTTTTGAAAGAGCACTTCTGCACATTTGGACACTAGAATGACGTGCAGTAATGTAGCAGTAATTATAATGGAATCATTTAGAATTGGCAAAGAAGACTACACTCCCATTAAGAGTGTCTAGGTGACTAGGCATCAGCTAATGGGTTTGGCGCCTAGAAGGGATTCATGGGTTCAACGGGTTCATGAAGCAAACTGGTAAAAGTATATAATTCATGGTTCAGGTTTGATCATGACCCAAAATCAAGAGAAAAGGACCCTTTTCTTCCTGTCCACATTCTTTATTTCTTTGAGTTAGGGATATCTCTGCAAAAATGATTATTGGCTTTCAGTTTTTCTTCAGCGAATTTTCAGATGGACAGTGCTGGACTTCACCACTGTTATACGAATGTATGTTAAAGGTCACTCTCCAGTGTAATTCAAAGTGTACTGCCAAACCCAGGTAAATGCTGTCGCAAGTTACAATGAACACGAGCCAACAAAGGAAAAGGGTATTGCTGTTTCACTTCCAATCGGGCAGCATGAATGAACACTCATTTGTGTTTCTGCTTGGCAAATTGACCTGCCCAGCCTCTGAAGAACCTGACTTAAGGGCATGGCCATAAAACACCAACATGTGCACTTACGTGTTGGTTTGGAGAGAGTCCTTGCTCTCCCCAATCTGCACTGACTTCTCCATGTTTTTTCTGCTTGATTACTTTGGGAAACTCTGCTTCAGACCAAGTTTATTTTTTTCTGTATGACAAAGGCTCACGAAATTTATTTTCTGTGTCATTCTATGTAGTTATATCTATGTATTATATACAATACCTTTCATAGTTGATCTAGAAATTTTAAGAATTCTCCTTAAAAACATCGTTTCTCCCAGGAGCACACTAGCATTGGCTTCTTTTTTGTGTGACAAGATACTTATTAGTTAGCAAGAAATTTATTGTCATTTCAACAGTTATACGTAGTTGGGTTATATTTTAGTGTAAAGGTCATTCTATTTTTTATTTTCCACTGTAAAACTGGCACGTTTTCAAGTTAGAGGCCTTGTTTTTTCTCAATTGTATTTAATCATGTGATTAGAAAGTTGCAAAACTCAGTGATTCCCAGTGGGTCTTCTGTTTCTTCAACAAAAGAGTGAAATGTTGTTTGGTTGGCAGTCACTCAAAGTGTGTTAAACTGCAAAGTACTTTATCATTATTCTTCTGAGACCTTGGAATAAATGAACTTCACCTAATGAACTCCTCCTCCAAGGTTACAACAGTTTTGTAATTGCAAGCATTTAAAAAGCCAACTTCTGAAATGAATTTTTCTGTAACATGTGAGATACTGAAACAAAAGGAAATGTAGGAAACTTACTGCAAATATATGGTTATTCATAGTTATTATGAAGGGTAGATAGTGGTTTTTAGTATACTCTACAGTAAAAATGTCTTCTTGTAAAAAAAAAAAAAAAAGATGTAATTATATGGTTCTAAAGCACCTTTGCAGATTCGTTGGCATTTGGATAGGCTGATCTTTGGTACCTTTGCCTTAGCCTTTTCTTTAATGGGTTCCGATTTGAATTGAGTAGTTTTCAGGGTTTTTTTTGTTTTTTTTTTTTTCAAGTTTGTCCTTGATATGTGAGGAGGATAGACATAGCGTGTGTAGTTTCTGGAATGAAACGACCCACAAATGATCTATTTAAATGGCCAAACCAGTATTTTATGTCTAAATGCATATGTTGGAAATATAATCAGTTCCTTGAATAATTAAAGCAATACGTTTTAAAGGAACTTAATAGGCATTATCCGAGAATTCTGTTTATGCTGTAAGCTGTGTTATAATATGAGATCATTACAACATTCAGTATTTACTGAATTCGAAGTGAAAGAGAAGCTAAACTGAGCTATGAGATAATACTTATCCCTTAGGAATATAGATTCTAAGGAACTGGCTAGTTTTGAGAGTTTATGTTTCCATTTCTTTATGGTCAAATCTTGACCTAAGAGCTTGTGTAATCCAGGAGGGTGAGTAATGCTATTCCATAAATTCAACTTAGTTCGGATTTACGATTTCTAAACATACTTTTAAAACTCGTTCAATGTCATATTTAAGTCCCATCAGGTTGCCTGCAATATAAACTATGGAGGGGAATAAATAAAAGATAGGCCACAAAGGACTGCAGTGGTTTTGCTTCTTTTCTTTTTAAAGAACATTTTATTAAACGTAGATTGTTTGGACAGCTGAGGATTGTGTTAGCCCATTCAGGCTGGTATAACAAAATACCATAGACTAGGTAGCTTACAGACAGCAGAAATGTATTTCTCACAGTTCTGGAGGCTGGGAAGTCCAAGATCGAGGTGCCAGCAGATTCGGTGTCTGGTGAGAGCCTGCTTTCTAACAGGTGGCACCTTCTTGCTGTGTGGAAGGGGCTAGCTAGCTGTCTGGGCGCTCTTTTATAAGGACAATAATCCGCCTAATCACTTCCTAAAGGCCCTAGCTCCTAATACCATCACCTTGGGGATTGGGATTTCAGTATATGAGTATTGAGGGTACACAAGCATTCAGATCACAGCAAGGATGATGGCAGAAAAGAGCCACTGTCACTTAGTGTACATAAGTGAGGCTAAGTTTTCTTTTAAGCAATAGGTTTGGCAGTACAGGTTAATGGTGACAGACAGAAGGGGAAGCTCATTTAGGAAAGATAAGAGGGAAGTAAAGGCCTTTTAAAACACTCCACTTAACAGAGTTCCTAGCTGACCCTCGTCGTTCACCTTGGGCTTAAATTCTGTGACCAAAGGTTCTATCCCTTAAAAATAAGTACATTCTTAAGAATAAGAATCAAGGAGTCACTACACACTTTATAGATGACATAAATTCTACGTAATCCTGACTTGATTTCATATGCAATGGAATCTTCTGTTTTCTAGAGTCTTATCTTGAGCAATAAATTATAACATCAGATGTAAATATGATTCATGTACCAAATACCAATAAACATGGTGAGAGATTCTGTGAGCAAGCATGAAAATACAATATACCTGACGTTAACCAATGTAATATACTCCATAAAATGATTATTCTTGTAATAACCCCAATTACCTCATTTCTTTTTATTGTTTTGGTTAAATCCATATAATTCTATAAGGGTATGATGTAAGATTGCCATTTTTTAAAATCCCACTTCCTTCTGTTTCTCTGGCTCTAACTTGAGCCAACGTGAAGAAATACTAATTTAATGAGACACACAGACATGAACCCAGACACACAAGAATATTAGGGGTCTTTCATTCTTTTTTGGAATATATCTCTACCACTTTTGTGGAAATAAACCGAGTCTAGTGGTGAAGCTTTAGAACCTCTTTGGTGTTGTTGACTTTTTAACTAGTAAGGCAAACATCTAAAAATCTCCACCAACTACATTTTTGGGGAGATACGGAAGGGTCTTAGAATCTTGGTGAGGTTGGAGATGAGGTGGCCGTTGACGTGTGGAAGTTGCCAGGCTGTGAGCAGCTGCCTGAGAGCAGCATGGTGGGGAGAGGCTTTGGAGATGGCCAGCCTGCTTCTGAATCGTGTGAGTGTCAGGCTTGATTAAAATTCTCAATTTTCTTTGACATCGTGGCTGATCTCTTGATCTATTTTTCACTCCTCGTTCTACTAATGTGTTTTTTCCCCTCCTCTAGGAGTGGTAAGAGGTCTATAAATAATACCTTATGTAGAGCTTCCTCTGATCTCTGCCCTTTGTTCTCATCTTTGGTGAGTTCGGTGAGCGTTTAGCTTTTTCTAGGAAAACATTTTTCAATCATTAAACCTTTGGGTGAAGAATGCAGAAAAACAATTTTTAACCCCCTCTTTATCTTTTTCAATACCTTCCAGAAGGTTTGAAGGGAAAGAAAAGAGCACTTTTGTTTGGATCATGATGAATAGCAAAATGATGATGCGTTCCTGTTTTCCTTTAACAGTGTAGGAAGCGTCTGTGTGTGTAATATGTGGGATATAAAGTCTGTCAAATGTGTTTTGCTCTCATTTTCCATTAATTTTTTATTGCTGTATATTGCTAAGTTATCAAAATGTCTAGTAGTCTTAGAAAGCAGAAACTATGAAAGAGCATTGTTTGTTCCATGGCTAAAGTTAACAGGAGATCTATTATTATCAGGATAGATCTGTTGTTCACTGAGCTTGTGTATTTTTAAACACATGTGGAACCACACTTGAGGGTAAAGCTTTTATTAGCATCTCAATGAGAGGGGAACATGTGTCAGCTGAGAAATATATATTAAAGGAAGACAGAGGAAAAACATGCTGGCCATCTTTAAGCATCAACAAAGGGAAATTTTATATTCATCCTACTACACACATCATGTTTTTCACATATTTGAGATAAACGTTGGTTCATCTCTGATATTTCACCTTATTTAAACTTGTCTTCTGAAGTCACAACAGGATCTTCAGAATGGCGGCTATTTTTACACACCGTAGGCTCTACCCACATGGAGAATTTTTCAACTTTGTATTTTTTCTATCTTATTTTAAAAGTTTAGTTAAATAATCATTCCTAAGGATTTCATAGTTACATATAGACAGATATAAAACCAGGGATGCTTTGGCTTCTTTCGGTTTGCTGTTTTCCTCTCTAACTTTAGGGGAAAGAGCAGTCTAGTGATTCCATTGAGGTGTATTTATGGAAATTATGGAATTAACGAAATAATGAGCTATCAAGACTGCACAAAAGGAGACATTTTGGAAGTGCTGGTGGGGATGGAGATGGAGGGGTTGACATTGCTATTTCTAGAGGAGGTTAGAACACTTTTAATTGCTCTTCATTAATTTGGTCTTCCTAGGTGGATAAAATTTGAAGAAAAAGTAGAACAGGGTGGGGAGAGATGGAGCAAGCCCCACGTGGCCACGCTGTCCCTTCATAGCTTATTCGAGCTGAGGACGTGTATGGAGAAAGGATCCATCATGCTTGACCGGGAGGCTTCTTCTCTCCCACAGCTAGTGGGTAAGTATGCTGTTTTAACTTCCTGTGACTTTTCCAGCTTTGCCTACCCATGTGTCTCCATCAATGCAGATGGCGACCAGTGTCAGCAGAGTTGGATATTCTGTAGCGTTTGCTCTCTCTTTTTTATATTATACAACTGGTGTGATTTATTGCAGAAAATTTGGAAAATACAGAGAAATATTAAGAAAAATTTAAAAAACCATCCGTAATACCTCTCTCTGGTCATGGCCATTGTTGACATTTTAGAATATTTCCTTCCAGATCTTCTCTCTTATGCTTTTCATTTTCATGTTATTTTCATACCATCGGGATCGTATTGTATATGCACAGATTTACATTCACTTTCTTCACTTATTAGCATAAGATTAATATTTTCAATAGAGTGCCCTTACCCACCCACCCTTGGTGATGTTGGACTGGAAGTCTGGACACTAGATTTCTAGAACTCTTTGACCTTATATTTGCATTGAGCTTCTCTGGTCCTCAGTTTCCTCATTTGAAAAAATAGGGCTTAAATCCTCTGTGAGCAGGGAAGTAATCTACTTTCTGGGTTGTCTGATTATAGGTGAAAGTCAGGCCCCTTTAGTTGTGCGTAGAGAAATATTGTGTGGGGCAGGGATCTAGCAGGACCTTAAGGGTTGGTGACCGAGTCAGGTCACATTGGTGCCAAGTGTCATTTGTATCAGAACCAGCAAAGCTGCTGAACCTCGTGGTGCAGGGCACCTTTGTCATCTTTTGCAGTTAGCGTTGTGTGCACTGAATGTTAACTCACCATGCTGAACACGTTGGGCACACATCACTGCATTCCAAATTGGAGTAATTGTTTTCTTTTTCTACGAAGAGCCTGGCCTACGTTGCCTTATTACCCTTCAGATCTAGATGTGCCAAAGATCACGTTTTCCTTAAAAAGAGATATGGGGGCTCTTTTGCCACTTGTTCCTAGGAAAATTCCTGTAGGGCTGATGGTGCTTTCTCAAGGGGTCTGTAGTATTCCTTCCCTGGGATTGTGGGGAAGAGGATGTGTATCATGGACCTGCAGAAAGTGACCAGTGTGTAACAGTCTTGCGTAATTTCAGGATTATTGTAAGATTTCTTTGTGTATCTATAGACAAAAAGCTTGTCTGTGGCATCTATGTCTTTATAGACAATGTGAAGGCCACAGCATGTGTGTTGGAAGAAAAGATTAGCTGTCAAATGAGGCATATCTGGCTGATGTATATATACCCAGTTCTTTTTCTGAGAGCTTGTTAGATTTGCAAAGAAGCCCCACGCTTTTTTCATGCATCTGAAGTATTTAAGGTACAAGTGTAGAAGGGAGAAGGACTAATGTGTAGATGCTGGATGGACAGGAATAATTATTTCATGCATGTATTTGGCAGTGGTACATGAGCTTCTACAATGTGCCAGACACTGTTCTAGGCCTTGGAATTAGGTTTGCAAATCTACCACTTTGTAAATGGGATAAGTTGCAAATCCACGTAGGTACAAATCCACAGAGATAGAAGATAATGGAGGAAATGTTGCTCTAGGTAGAATTTTTCATATTGAACAGAGCAGGAAAGGCTGAACATGGAAATTTGATATGTGAAGAGAGATCTGGGACTGTACCTAGGGAGAGTAGAGCCCTCTCCAAAGGCAGAAGCCAACAGAAAAAATGGTTTTCTGGGGGATTTGTTCCATTGACTTTTTTCATTTATTATAATCTGCAAGAGAGATTGTTATCCAAAAAAAGTATCACGATCAGCAAAAATCAGTCCAGTTTTTGAGCGAGAATTATAATCTCTGCATTCTCAGACTTTAAGACCTAACCTGGAGCAAAGATGTCAGAAATTACACAAGTTCAAAAATAAATCAGAAGAAAAACGCAGGGCAAACTGGAGAAGAAACTTGTGACTAGGCAATGTACAGGCAATCTAGGAGGAGAGGAAACATCACCAGAAACGTTCCTGTATTAAAAAAAACCAGTCTTACCATGGTCATCAGTACAGCCTGAAATTTCCCTATTCAGAGATTCATTCCACTGAGCTAAGGGTTTGTCCTTTATTAAAACATACACACCCCCTGGAAAGGGGTCATACGTTAATTTCATGAGCTGCAGAGTGTTAGCATAGAAAGAATGCTGGGATTTAGAGTTGGGGTGTGGTTTAACTAAAGTTCACCCCTACTAATATGGGCAAGGCAAGTTACTTAACTCTTGGAGTCTTGGTTTCCTCATCTATAAAAAGAAGGATGAAGCTGGACCTTTCAGGGTTGTTAATGAGAATCCAGCGAGCTCATCAGATGTACTTGTTACATGCTTACATGTCTATCCGGTATGAATTAGTTCATCCAGATCTTTCTGCATGTCACCTAGCCGAGGGCTGAGTGCAGACTGATTGAGTCAGATAGATGCTCGGCGCCTTCATGAGAAGGAGAAAGGATTCTGAAAGGTGTGGTGGACAGAGCCAGAAACAATTGAGCAGCTTTTGCCGTTCCTGCAGCTGATCAACAAGGGTGATGAAAGTCACAGTTGGATTACACACCTGTCCTTTTCTGTAAAACCATCTCTGGAATCTTCAGCACCAGAAAGAGCCATCTCAAGGAGCTTCTGGTCTTCAGCAACTAACTGACCCTTTACATGTAGTAGAAGACAGAATCCTGTGTTATATTGAGACGTCTTTAGCCAATGGCCAAAACAAGAAGTTCTGGTATTTACTGCATTTAAGAGAGTTTAATGAAGCATTTTACATTCTCCCTTGACTATTCCATTCCTTTTTATTATCAGCTGTGAACTTTTTCTCTAACCTCCATGCATTTACTTGAAAAATTGTCATTACATGTTAAAATTAGAAACCACTAGGTCACTTTGAGGTATCGTCACTCACTGATATGTTTGCGCTGCAGTCCCCGGGGCAAGCGGGCAGAGAGCCAGTGCTGTCGTTTCTGGAGCTGGTACGACAGAGAAACAGCGCAGAGGCGACTGACACATCACAGGCAAAACAAAGCAGGGAAAGAGGGCCAGATTTGCAGGAGTGGGGAGAAGAGCGTGTTCGAAAGAGTGTAACTGGCTAAAAAGAAATACTTTAAAATCCTCTGAAACAATCAAAACCTTGCAGAGGGGAAAACATGAAGGCAAAAAGCCCTTATTTCATTTTCAGTGATAAAAGATGGCACAGTAACTTGAAGAGGCTAGTCGTGATTTGGATATTTAAAAAGTCCTTTTCTAGCAGAGGATGGAGTGCCATGCACGGCTAAGTCATAAGCTGCATCTTCCCCGACACCCCAATTTTAATTCAATAAGTGAGAAGAAAAAGAAATGATAGCAAGTGTGATTATTATCAAACAGTGGCATGCTTTTCATCTTGCTTTGCAGTCGCCCTGCTCCTCGTCTTCGACCTGCCTCTGAGAGGCCCCCAGCCGCGGTGGGCGACTGTTCAAACAGGTGTTACTTCTCATACTTATATAAAAAATTCAGCCTATTTTTGATTCTTCTCAGGACCTCTCATTGGTTTTTTTCACGAGGAACCTCTTCTGAATGTTAATAGAAAAATTTATCTTCAAAGTATTATAAAGGATACAACATCATTTTCACAGATTATTTTAATAGCTTTATTATTAGTATCATCACCATAATTCTACATTTAAAGAGTGTCATTCACATATGGAAACAAGTCTATGGCAATTTTCCTCCCCTCCTAAGTTAAAAAATATTATAAGCCATTTCAGGTATTTTATTATGATGGGAAATGGATTGGGAAAATGTAGCTCTATTTTTGGAGTTCTCGTTTTTATATTTAAAGGCATTGCTGAGCTGTGCACGTTGGCAGATGTGTTAGTCCTGTCGTTTCTTACTTTTTACACCTTTTATATGTTCAAAATGGCAATGCCTTTTTTCCTAATCACAAAACTAATATATGTTCATTTTTAAATACGGAAAAATGTAATGCACAAAAATAAAAATACCCACTAATCTAATCTCTCAGTTATCCTCTCAGCATTTTCTCTGTGCAACTCTATTCCACATATATAATTGATTTTACAAAATGGGACCCTACTATATCATTTTAGCTTGCCCTTTTCTAAATTTAAGAACCTAATATGAATTATTTTCCCATGTCATTAAATAGAAATATAAACATCATTTTAATGGCTGCAGAATTTTCCATAATGTAATATTGGGCGTTTAGGTTGCCTTTAAGTTTTAACTGTAAAGAAAAGAATGAACATCTTTGTTATATTTTTGTGAAGTTGCTTATGTCTTTAGTATAGATTTCTAATGGTAGAATATTCAAAAGGTTTGAACGTATTAAAGAATCTTGACATGTATTTGCCGAATGACCTTCCAGAAAGTTTACACTTGGTCAATACTGTGCTGTCATCATCGGTATAGAAAATTGCCTGTTCACTTCACATCATGGGAAGGGGTGGATTCACCTTTTTAATTTTTACCACTTTGATTAAATATGTCTCATAAGTGGTTATATTTGTATAAATTTATTTAAGTCGTCTTTGTTAATCTTGAAGCTGAATAATTATTTATATTTTTTTGGCCATTCATATTTCTTTTAAGAATGTTTATGACCTTTGGCCATTTTTCTGTCGCATGGCCATCTTTCTGTTGGTTTGCAAGAGCTCTGCATATATCGATTCTTTTTTCCTCTAGAGCTCACTTTTTAAATAAAGAAAAATATTGTGTGATATGGAGGAAAGGATAAACTCTGAGTCAGAACACCCGGTTTTATTTGGGGGCTTTGGCCCTAATTAGCATGTATACGTGGGCAAGTCACTGCTCTGGCCCTCTCTTTTCTCATCTGCATAACAAGAAGTTGAACTTGATGCTTTCTGAGGTTCCTTTCAGCTCTGTATCGTTTGTAGTTAACTGAAGGCTCACTTCCAGTGTAGCTGTGAAATGGTACTGCCTCCACTTTCTTAGAAAGTTCATGCTTACAGACATCTCTATCATGTGGGCCATTTCCGTGGAAACTTAATGAAGGGCATAGGCCACACTGATATTTTCACCTGTTCTAACTGGTGGTTTCCCGGCACTAGTAGCAAGAGGGCTGGCTGGGCATGCACACGGATTGGTTTGAGATTTCAAGGGAGGGCAAGAATAGAGGGAGGCCCAGCCAGGAGGGGCAGGTAAGAACACTTTAACCCACAACCCTGGAATTAGAATAGGAGTTTGATAACATTTGTAGCAGATTTGCTGGGGCTGTTTGTTTATTTTTATACTTCTTCTATAAAATGGACTTTCTGCTTTAAAAAGACTTAAGGGGAAAGCGAAAGGGTGTTCTTTCTGTAGGCGCCTGATTATTTTGCTGTGGAACAGAGGGTTAATTGTCATTACAGGATCAGTTCCGAGAGTTTCTCTGAATGAGGTTTATGCAGTTAAAAATCCTCAGATCTGAAGTCCCCTCTCAAACCAAAACATTCCTATGGGAGAAACTCTTCTCGACTTGCCCAGGCTTCCTACCAAGTGTCCAGTGTTATGTGACATACATGGCATCCGTGTGAGGCATGTGCTGGAAATTTCCGGATTCAGCCTCTGCTTGGCTTCCTGGTTGATGGTAAGCTGTGTAATCGCCAGTTCCTAGCTATAGGCTGTGAGGCCAGTTCTGTGAGCGCTTGCTATGAAGGTGGACTTCTGAGAAATGTAGTCATGTCCGAGCAAAGCTCCTTGTACATCTGGAACTTCTCTTTACAAAGAGGTGGGAATCTTTGAGAGATGCTGTTATCCTACCAGTACCCATCCGTTTCCTTGTCAGACTTTTGGAAAAAAGATTTTCTTCTCTTTTCTGCATTTGTATACTGGTTCGCTCAAGAGGAAAATATGGCCGAGAGGAAAATAGGGATGTGTGCTAGATGCATTCATGCACCAGGAAAGGTAGGCATGAGATCCGTTGTTCTGACTGTGCGGCGGCAAAGGCTCTACTTGCATATAGTGAGGTGGCCTCCCGCCAACACGTATCTTGCACAGATTCTGCAGTGTTTTGTCATCAGCCCCTCCTGGGTGGAGATAAACGTTGGCCTGCTATGCAGATGTTAGTGTAGGACGCACCAGCCTGCATTTATGCCATACTGCTGACATGTGGACTTCTGAGAAAGAGGATGTCTTATTTTCTGTTGGAGTAAGAACTTGTCCTTCAGCAGAGCAGCACGTGGAGCAATTTCTATGAAACACAGGCATCCTTTTAGTTAAAATCGTACTAAAAAGAGCTAATATAAATTTAAAATGTTTTTGTAGTAAGACTAAGCTATTAAAATTTCATAAGAAATTCTCGTGGGGTTATACTTTAAAATGGCTAATGGAAATATATCGGCAAGGCTTTAGTTGGTCTGAACAAGTAGAATAAGCCTCCCGTCTTGAAAAAGACTAAGCCATGATTTTGTGGTTTAGTCTTTCTTTCCTTGGATTCATTAGTGTTCAAATCTGATATTGGGAAAGATATTGTTTTCCTTTACCTTATTCTATTATAAAGAAAACAGAACATTACCAAAGAATTGGGGAAAATAGATTTTAAAAAATCAGTAATCTCATTAGTTTTAAATTTTGCAGATTCTCTTCAGTTTTTTCATATCATTTATATTTCTGATACATTTGATATGAGAGTACATGAAATTTTTGAATCTTACCTTTTCAAATTGAAAAATATAAATTACAGTGATTTACAGTGTTATTCATAAAGAATTTGATTTATGTGAATTCACCATCATAATGAAGAGTGAAAAAATGAACACTTCTGCCTCTCTAAACGTAAAATTAGTACCGTAATAATATTTATAACTCTCTCATTAATGCCAGTGTCTCTGTATCCTGAATCTTTATCCTTTATATGAAGTGGAAAGTTGGAAATTTGGAAAATAATATATCAATATTAAATTCGAGGGTAACATTAAGAAAGTTAGAGCAAAAAATTAACTTCGTGGTCTGGTTGACTGAGTTTTTTCTTTTTGTTCTGCTTTGTTTTTGTATCAGAGATGATTGTTGACCATCAGATTGAGACAGGCCTATTGAAACCTGACCTTAAGGACAAGGTGACCTACACTTTGCTCCGGAAGCACCGGCATCAAACCAAGAAATCCAACCTTCGGTCCCTGGCTGACATTGGGAAGACAGTCTCCAGTGCAAGTAGGATGTTTACCAACCCTGATAATGGTAATGTGGCCAGGTGGCTGCTGCTTTCTCTTACCTGTCTCCATTCACCTTTACTCCATTCACCATCGCTTGTCATCTTTTTTTTTTAACCCCTCCCCATATTTCTTCTTTTCTCGAGTTCATAGGCCACAGCCATTTTCATAATCACAGTTTTTGATCCAAACTGGGCAGGTTTGCAGTCTTGCTGGAAAGGGTTCAGCAGTTATCGGTGGGCTGAAAACCCCATGGTGCCTTGTTTGTTCCATGTTCCTCTCTCCTACATGACCGATATGGTTTGGGAATGACTCGGTGATGAAACAACTGAGTGTTTCAGATGAGCCAGCAAACTCTTAGATTATTGGCTACAGCAGGGCGTGTGTTTCAACATGGTGGGTTGCCACATTAGGAGGAGGATAGTCAGATACGATAGATGCCTTGAAGTCTCATTCACGAAGTGCTTGCTTGGTGTGTGAAATGGCGTCCAGCTTGTACAAGTGATCATTTTATCAAAGTAAGACTCATTGTTATTTTTTACCACTTAAAACAACCAATCTTCTCTCCTTATATATGGTAATGATACTCAGATGTGAGAATAATTATTCAAGATGGGATATCAACCCCGTTATTTTACAACGGGGAAGGCACTGTGTCTTTTTTATACTGCATTGCATTTACCAGAGTTGCCTATAAAGTGTCCATCTTCTGTATCATTGTCTTTGTTTCAAGTAAATTTCATGATTGGGTGAAATCTGAGAAGGCGGAAGTCAATCTCCATGAAGTGTGGGAAACGAAGGCATGGTGGAAAGAGTTAGTTGCTAAGCACTGGACTGGTGGGACCAGGGCTAGACTCCCATCCCACCCCTAATCCTTTTTAGTAGTAAGAAAAGTGAGTAAATAAAGGGAGATTTTCATTTACTGCCCTCAGCTGCACTTTCAGAATAACGTAAAACATGTAGTCATGGAAAAGGTGGCCTAAGTGAATTGTATAAACTGAATTTCTACTCTGCCGCTCCATTTCTGGAAATGGAGTTTTTTGACTTAATATTAAAGTTAATGGTTGGCTGAGAGAAAGCTATTAGTAAACTTTCTCCAGCATATTTTTTAAAGCAAAACTGGTTATAAGCAAAGAATTAAAATAAAATACTCTTTATTAAAAACATTCACAAAAAAGAGAATCTCATCTAAAACTTTCCTACCACAATTTGATGGTTCTGCTGTTCCCTGGAAGATTGTTGCTAACAGGAAATGTTTTGGTTTTTGTGTCTCCTCTGGTTTTTTTTTTTTTTTTTTGTGTGTTTTCGAAGAAAGTTGTTTAATGTTTGGAAAGGCTATAGGATGAGTGGTTTGTTATAACTGATGTCACAAATATTTCATTTTAAACAACCACTCATATTTTTCAAATTATGGCAATTAAAGTTGAAGTCTTTCTTTTCTATCTTATTTAATAATCCTCTTTCTTATATAAAGTGAAATTCTCATATTTAGAGATTTTTTTTTTTTAATCATGAGGTTGGTGGTAGTGTAAAGAAGTAAGAAAGTGTCTTATTTTCAAATATTGCTATATTTGCAAAAAAAAAGAGGAATGAATATGGCAGCCTTTCTACCTGTGTAGTGAACTTCATCTTCATGGAGCTGCAGGCAGTGTAGAAATTAGGCATAAATGGATCTTGGAGGCCAGTATCTTTTGCTGCAGGAGAAAGTATTTGGATGTGGAATACAACCGATGAGTTGATAGCGTGTGTCATTCAATCATTTATCTTATCAGTAGATCTCTGTACTTCGGAGGAAAGTTGAAATTGCCTTGGTCATTTACCTTTTCACTTGTGAAATGTTCTATAGGCTGGGCAGAAAGCAAACCGGAATGGCAGGCAGTTCTTTTCCGGCTCTTGAGCTGATCAGCTTACGCCCTGAAGCGTGGACTATCATCAGGCCTTTCTAAACATGTTATTATTGGCCTTATCGCTACCTATCTTCTTTTACATATCCAGAGGCAAGATATCACTTTGAGAAATCCTATAGCAATGAATTTCACGTGCCTCCAAGGTACATTGCTATAAATCATCAGATGACAAATTTTTGCCTTTGTAAAGGTGCTTGTTCTTCGCTTGCAGGTTTACACAGGTACCTGTGTATCTTAGGGTTTCATTAATATCTTTAATATCTTTAATAGCTATGAAATGTCCCTGGAATAAATTTTTAAAATGAAGAATTTTAGAACTACTATAAGTAGAATGATTGCTAATGTTTTAATAAACCAGAATCTTACATCTATTGTCGTTGGAGCTAGATTCTAATATCTCCATGTATTAGAAATAATAAAACCTAGATGAATTTAAGTCACCTTAGTCCTATTGTACGCTAGAACATACACTCAGTGACGTTGCCCACTTTAGTTGTGCTAGCAACAGTGTAATAAATAGCTGAAATTCACAGAGATCACTTCAGAGTTGAGAATTTTTTCATTTCCCAGTGGTGTGCCGGAACCAGCTCTTATCTACTCATAAGAACCAATTGTCGAAGACTCTTGGCTCCAGGTCATGGTCCTCAAATTTGGCTCAGAATAACTCTTTAAATTCAGAAAAAAAAAAAGAAAGAACCAATCGTTACCAGGGATTTTGCAAGCTGGTTGTTAAATACACCTATTATTAAAAATTAAATTATATAAACATGGAATTAAATAATTACATTAAAAACAAAGATTATAGATACTCAAAACTCGCTGCTTTCTACTTATTTCACTACATTTTACCATAATCTATGCTCTTGAGGTGATTTTCATCTATTGTGTCTGCGTGGCGGAGATACTATGGAATGGTGTGCCTCTGTGCCGCTCTTCCCAGCCCTGCATTCAGTGACTGTATATTGGTAGCTTGAAACCAGCCACGATGATAGTATTGACACCACAGAAATCAGCAAAGGCCAAAAATCGGGGCTCGATTTACTTTTGTTGTCAGTTGTCTCTAGACTTTATTAAAAAGTGATGGAGAAAATGCTAATAACGCAGATTAAACTTAAAAGTATGCAGTGTCTATAGCTGCTAAAATGTGAATTGCAGAAAAAAATGAAGACTTTTTTTTCTGATAGTCAAAAACTATTATTCAATGTAGCAAAAGTGACCCACATCATTGACAAGTGAGTGAAGTCTGATAAATTTCTTCATTGTTTCACTTTTGTCTTACTTCTTAACATACATGACACTATTAATCATCATGGATATTAGAACTAAGGTCATTTACCAGTTGCAACTGTAAGTTAGCTACTGGTGCAAGAGTTTGGCAAAGATCAACAAAAGTATTGCGTGAGAATCAACTGGCTATACACAATTTGCAATAGAGTATTGTATGCTTTGCTATTATTTATACAATGTGTGCTACACGTCCTTTATATCAGTATAAAAGTTACTACACATACACATAAACATATATACTTTTTTCACCTGTAAGCTGGTTTTTCACACAGTTACTAGCACACCGCTGTCATGATCCATAGCTAAAGACTAACTCTCATCTGTTAGGACCCTAGTGCGGCTTGATGTTCAAGACGATTTAGTGTTTTTAAAAGGAATGAAAATATTTTGCTTTGTAATACATCAGAGAATAATCAGGCTAGCTTCCAAGATGTTAATTTTTGTGAAATTGCTCCTTGTCTGAGACATCTGTGAATTCTGATGGACGTGTCTGCCAGGTACTAAATTTTAGGCAGGTGCTATAATTTCTCAATATATTAATTCAGGCATTTCTATGGAGTTAGTGTTGCATGAAGAAATTAATGAGATTTTAGTTTCCTCTGGTGTTGGATTTTCCTTTACTTACTTTTTATTTCCCACTATTGTTTTAGGTTGAGCTATATGAAATTGCCATTTTTGTGGGTAAAATCAAGTTGATTATCAGCAGTTGGTCTGAGATACTTTGATAATAGTTCTATAGTATTTTAGTTTAGTATGAAAAGATAATGTTTAAGCCTGGGAACAATTCCTTGTTAGCATTTAAAAAATCAAGTAAGATATACTTAGTTTGCTTTTTATTAGAAAGTGAAAGTAAAGTTTATGCTTACTCGATATTCATTCGACAAAAATTTAGTAAGAGTTTTATGACAAGGTTAACCAACAGCTGCATTTTAAAAAAATCTTGGTTTATAAGATGATCTGATTTTTAAAAATATCATTTACCAATTAAATGGACACTTTTGGTATGTATTTTCTTACTACAAAGCTTACAAAAGATGACTGAGACCTGATTTAAAGATCAAAACCAACAAGGAACCTGAATTTGAGTATTCACTTTTCACTGTCTTTGTGGAAATTTGGGTAAAGCCATCATCAGTTTGTTCTTTTCCTGACTTCTTCATTTCCCCCACCAGATTATCACAAAGATCAGTGCCTTGCCCTCCATGGTCTGGGAGTACATATGCTCTTTATTGAGAATTGGCTTTGGTTATCTAGTCGGACCTAGAATATGGATTTCATTTTTCCCCAGTGCAATTTCATGACCTCAGTTTTTATTAGTGAAAACTCGTTTCCTTTTTTTTTAATAAAAAAATTGGAAAGGTAATTTCACACTCAGTTTTGTTGTCTGCAAACGAGAGATAATGAAAATTAAACGAGAGGGTAGATATAAAGTGTTTAGAATGGCAACTGGCACATAGTAATCACTCAGTGAAGGTTATTAAATTATATACAATACGTTTAAGCTCAATTAGGGAAGAAAATTCCCCTGTTGAGTAGGAGAGGCTTCTGGAATGATATTTTCTGTGTAGCTTACCTTTTGACAAGAAACCCATGGATAGATATGGTGCTGGTTTATTTCATCTGCCCTTGGGTAGGTGACACCGAGACCCTTTCATTTGCAAGGGGAGGTGAGGAAGCCCTTTCTCATCGCAGCCCTTCTACAGAGCAGGTGGCCCCCTCATTGGTTTTATTCTTTGTCACACGGCTACTGGGGGAGCCCTGGACCCCCCTGGAGAGACTCGATACGGCTGCCACATCAGGCAGACGAGGAGCTGGAGAAGACGGCAGCTCCACGAAGGCCCCTGGCTCCAGGCCGCATGCTGCCCCCCAGCCTGTCACCTGGTACTTCGTGGCCTCTTCTGTATTTGTAGGGTCTGCTCCTGATTAAACCTCTGGGTTTTATCTCCAGTTCACTACTTTGCCCTCCCTTTTCTGTGTCAAGCATAAAAAATGCACTCCTTGTTGCCACCGCTTACTCCTGAACCCGGACTCCTCTTTCTAAGGTCACCCACCTGGCAGGATGCCACTGGCCAGCTCTCGTCCACACTGCTGTTGTGACATAAGCACGCGACGCCTGTAGGTATTGTTAAAAAGTAGACTACATTGCTGTTACCTACAGCGACATGGATGGTAGTTGGCAATGCAGAGCAAACAATGGAAAGAAATCCAATTTTTGTTGTCGTTAGTAGTAATTCTAGGCTCCATTGAAGTGTAAGTGGTGTTAGTTGGGCTCTTGTTGCGTGGGATCTGATTTGAGGTTGGGCCTGTTCAAACTGTTTGGTTTGGATATTAGATCAAGATGGAGCCGCCTTGACGCTGGCATGCACTGGGTCTGGCCGAGACCACCGCCAGGTCTGGCAGCTTTCTCATGCCCTCCAGAAATTCTTAGCGTTTTGACTGGGCTTTGGATTCCGCTTGCCCTGTTGTCTCCGGCTGGGTCGTTCTCCTTTGTGGGCCTCCTGCCCCATGCTCTTGAATTCAGACGTGGTCCCGGGATCAGCGGGTAAGGCAGGCATTTCCCCAACTCCGCTCAAAGGTTCTGATGCTTCTGTGGTTCTGAGATGGATCAGCTGACATTTGCAACTCTCAGGCCCACAGCACCTCGAAATTAGAATCATCTTCCCAGGTGCCTTTCCGCATGCAATTAACTCCTTCCAAAACCCGACAATGCACGCCCATCTGTTCTGTTCGGGACTCTTGTTCTCCGTTCATTTTCACAGCACAGATGACTGTCCCGACCAGAACCCAAGGGAGGATCAAGCTCTTCCCAACCCTAGAATAAATGATCCAATCTATGGAAAGTTTCTAGTAAAGTGCCTTAGTAAAAATATTTCTTAATAACAATACTGCTATGGTTATTGTTATGATTATATTTCTAGTTCATCCGTCAGACACCATGCTTATCTTTCTTTTTCCGGGCAGGTGACTGATTTGCCAGATTTATAATATTCAGATCTTTAAGTAAACAGCATATTTTTCTCCAAGAGTCATTTCTTCCCAATGGATTTCTGCTAATCTCTTCCACCCTTTATGGCAATAAAGAGTCAGGCTTAAGAGCTATATCATAAGTGAGTGCCTATTTTTTGACACTAAAGGCCTATTTATAATCTTCTTCTTGAAGACATGATCTTTTCAAGGATTTTATTCATATCTTAATATTTAGTAGCAGTGTGACTATGAACAGTTTGCATAATCTCCTCTAGCCTCAGTTTTTATATTTGTAAAATAGGGGTAGTAGTGTCTTATTCTGTGTGTGTAGCCAGGAATAAATAAGATATCTTTATGGAAAGTGTTAAATAAGCACAATGTGAGATGCCACTCTGTCTTAGTGCATTCAGGCTGCTATAATAAAATACTTCAGACTGAGCAATTTATAAACAAAGACATTTATTGTTGACAGCTCTGGGGGCTGGTAAGTCCAACATCAAGGTGCCTGCAGATTTGGTGTCTGGGGAGGCCTCTTTCTCATAGATGGCACCTTGTGTGTGTCCTCACAAGGGGGACAGGGCAAACAGGCTCCTTCAGTCCTCTTTCATAAGGGCACAATTCCATTCAGGAATCTACCAAAAGCTTTATCTTTTAATGCTGCTGCATTGGAAATGAGGCTTCAGCCTGAATCTTGGGGAGACACAAACATTCAGATCATAGCACACTGTAAGGAACAGCTCTGATTCAGGTATATTTTAAGGAGAAGTAAATTAGTAACTTTCAGACTTAAAATTGAGGGCAGAGCTTCAATTCACCACCGTTATTTTGTATTCTGTTATTTTCTGTCTCTCAGTTTTTTCCGCCACCACTCCATATATGGAAATATTCTTGGAGTTTTATGTTTAAAATAGTGCTCCTTTCACTATCAACTTTACAGATGCCAAATAATACACAATAAGTTGTCACTCACAGGCTTTATAGTATTTTAAATTTAGAGCATAAAGATTTATCATTATGTCTAAGCCATGATAGTTCTTAACTGTCAATAGATAATACATGTATAGCAGGATGTTACCATGAAATAAACATATTTTTAAATTTTACTAATTGCTAGTCTGTTTTATACAGCCAGGGCCTATGATGGGGGGAATGAACCAGAATGATTGTTTGTTTTATTCTACCTGATATGAGTACTCTCTTTTTCATTTTCCCTCATCAGAAAAACGATGTATTTAAAGGACACTGAGCTGATTTGCTACTGCCGACCTTGAGTAAATCGTCTTCTGAGGCCTGAGCTCCTCAGTAGGGCCACCCTTGCCAAGTCCTGTGTCCCCAGCCTCATGTTGCTCTGAGAGCATAGGAGTGTAGGTACAGACCTGGGATCACATCTTGGGCTCTGTGAAAGAGACAGAAAGAGAAGAGGAGAGGGAAGGACGGGGGAAGCGAGAAGCGAAGGGAAGGCAAGATGGAGATGTGAGATGTGAGCACAGTGGGCTGCTTTATCATGTCTCTCTAAAAAGAAAAAAAAGAGAGGATAAAATTAAAGTCTTCCAAGAATGACTAAGCATGCCTCATTCTACTCAAACCCTCGTTCAGTACAAATACAAAAACCAAAAAGGAGATCTTTCTGGTTTGCGAACCTAGTTTCTTAGAAATCACATTTTGAGTTTAAAGTTGAATTTAAGTTAGGCTAAGATTGTTGTCTTTAGTGTTTCCGAGACCCTTCAGGATGTCGAACAAAAGGAAACATCATTCCATTAATGATATTAGTAGTAGCAACAACAATAGTACCTCCCGTTATTTGAGCACCTCCTGTGTACCAGGCATTGTTTCTTATGATGGTTTTAGTGTATGTATCATTATCTCCATTTGCAGATGAAAAACCTGAAGCTCAGAAATGTAAAATAATTTGCCCAAGCATAATAAATAGGGGAACCTAGTGCTCTTAATGACAATACACTAATTCGAATACAAGGGGAATGACCTTTTTCAGCCATAGTTTATTTCCCACACATCACTGAGTCCAGATCTTATTTTGTGTCATCACGTGATGCCAGGGAGCTCTGGAGGCCATTCTACATCTAGGCAGGAATACACACCAACATGGCAGACAGGTGATTGTTCTTTGGCGTTCCAAGTGGAGATTTCCAGGCAACATGTCTCATGCATTTATGGGTGAAGTGCTGCTATAGTCTTGGGTTAGGTTTCTTGGCTAAATCGCAGTGGAGAAGGCATAGTGTGTGCTCAGTAACCTATTTGAACATGTAACATTGCCATCCAAAGAGTCCTAAAACTTTACCAAAAATAAGGTTTATTTTCTTCTTTAATAGCATTGTTAAAAAAGGCATTTTGCTGGAGAACTTTTTTTGGTCTATTTGCATGATTCAAGTTGGAGACACCCTCACATGAACAGATTTAGGATTGATGGTTTTGGACAAGTTGGTTCTCAAGGAGAGCGTGAATCATTAAAAAAAAAATCCTCCTCACAACACCTTTTTCTACAGTCTAGATACTGGAAACCATCACTCAAAAATCTTTGGAGCTCTACCTTTTCTCATCAAGTTAAATGATATAAACCAATTTCTACCTTGTTTATGCCTGAAGTCAGGCAAAAGTGACATAAAAGAGAATATGTAAGATAGTAGCAAAGCTAAATTGTTTATTTTTTGCAGCTCAAGCACAGGCGAGGTACAATGAAAGCATTATTTGGAAAAGGCGTGCGTGATATATCATTCTAATGACATAATTATAGAAATTACATCAGCTCTAGCTTTAGGATCAACTTTTCAAAATCTATCTGTGGAGTTAATTTTGAAGACGAAAGCAACATGAAAGGGTTACAGAGTTTGTATCTCTTCCTGTACGGAAGTACACAGAGGGTCCAACAAATGAAAATGTAGGAATTTGCCAACATAAGTAACAGGGACTGCGACCCTCCCAGTTTTCATGAGGGGGAGTGGTCAGGTGGCTCCATTCACTTTGCTAAAGACGGGTGCCTGGTCTCTAGGGGCAGTTCCATTTTCATGCTGGTCTTTGGAGCCAGGCTCTTTGCTCATGAGTGCCAGACTCCATTCCACTGTCCCCTTGATGGTGAGGCTCAGTGTCAGTGGAGGCTGTACATGCAAAAAGAAGTTTCCAGCTTTAATTCCCAAAAAATAACACGCTGACATATTGAAGGAGGAGGAGGAGAGAGAAGCCGTTGGGAAAAGTTATCAGCATCTGAGTTTTGCACTCACTTTAGAAACAAGCCATGGTGTCAGTGATAAAATTGGGGAAGCTACATACTCATTAGAAGCTAAAGGAATGTGAACTCTAATTCTAAAGGAATTAGAAGCTAAAGGAAACTTCTTTTGAAGAAATTTATTTTGTATTACCAACCTCTCTGTCGGTTCTCAGGGAGTTGGCTTTTCAGCAGGTCTTTGCTTGGGTCTAGATAAATGGGTACCAGTTGTTTTAGTCTCTTTTGTTCCATTTAACTAAACCTGCAGGAATATTGGCTCTTTAAGCAGGTCATTTAGTTGTCAGAAGAAATAGGAGGGGAAACTTGGTCCGTATGATAATATACATTTCTAAATGCCTCCCTCTTGACAAAAGCAATTTTGGAATAATCTCAACTGATTTATTTCCCTTTTTCATTTTTCTTAGTGCAATAAAAACTTGCAAAGAACTTCAATTATGGGAAACAATTAAAAATTCAGATCGCAGAGAGAAGACATCAGCTTTGCCTCAAACAGGTGCTGGCACAGATGGCCCGCTCACAAGTCCTGGCTTTATTTACAGCTTTTAAACACAGACAGATAAATTGACAAAAATATTTCTGGATTTTATAATGTGCTGAATGCCCAAAGTTGGCCATAAACCTACATTAATTTATAAATGGTTCAATTTAAAACTTGACCTTCCAAGTCACCAGTAGCCTTAAAAAGACCATTTTCCTGCCCCGTTGTTTGCACACTCATGTGAACAGATTATCTAGTATTTGCTTTTCATTGGACGTGCTTTAATTGTTTATTGCCTTGATCATTTAATGACTGTCTTTATTATTAAGAAAAAAAGCACTCTCGAGTCAAATTGCACATAGATTGCAATTTCCAACCTCATTTTTCCTTCAAGGATAATTATGGTGTCCACTTCTTACTAGCCTTGGAGCGTGGCATTTGATAAGAATAGTAAAATAAATGATGCGAAGCCCAGTGAAACTGTCCTCAGGAAGAAGTTGATGTGCTATCCAGTTGATGAAATATATCTGGAGGAACCATACTGTGTATTTAGCCTGCAACACTGTATCATCTTCGATGAGGTCCAAGATCTGGTATAGGTGCAACAAATGTTAAATTATAGTAAAATAACTAGTAGAGGGTACCGCAAAATGAGCACAAGTATGCATTTCTAAATTGGCTTGTATTAAGGTATTAATTTACCCATATCCCTGTCTCTTGTTCCCGAAGGGCTGAAAAAACAGAAAAAATTGAGAGCCACTTCTATACTCATCAAGGAAAATATTCCAGAAGTGAAAATATTTAACATGAAATGTTACTTTCTACATTTTTGCACAAGAGCCATAGAACAGTCTGTTGGTTAGATCATAAGAAAACTGCTCCCTAATATGACACCCCGGCCCCGTGCATTGCAAAACTGTGTTTCTTCCCTCTGTGTGTGCTTACGTGGTGCAAAATTATTAACAGTCTTGATCTTACACCTTGAGATTAGCGTTCGTTATGTGAATCTTTCTTCTTCTGGGTATAATTTGTTTTGTGTATTAGAACCGCAGGGCAAATCATTGTACTTGGGGAACTATAATGATTGAGTTTTGTTTTGAGATTTTTCATTCCGTGTTGGGATTTGTTCCATCTGAGGGTACAGGGTCAAGGGAGCGGGGGCGTGTGTCATTGTGGTATGTCATTGCTCTCCTTTAACCCGCTTGTGTGATTTGCTTTAGCATTTTTTCTTCTTAATCAATGCTTCCATCCTCATCCTTGGCTGTGGCCGCTCATGTGTCCTCCTCCTCCTCCTGTCTTCTGCTTCTGACACTAAAGCTCGCAGCCCGCTTGAGAACTCAGTGCCCTGCCTAGCAACCCGCACCTTGGACGATGACCCCCGCGTGCGGCGCAGTCCCAGCGTGGGATGGCTAAGTAAGTCGACCGTGGGGGAAGGGCAAGGACGGTGGCGGTGGTGGGGAGAGGGAGGGCAGGACGACTGGGCTCGTGATGTCCGAGAGGTGGGCGTCCTCAAGAATGCCGGAAGGGGCAAGACGGAAAGATTCCTGAGCTCATCATTGCTGATGTATTCCTTCTGCTATCCAAGAGTTCGGTCATAGAGAACTTTCTGAGCGATCTGCTGTCCTGAATTCAAGTTGAGGACCTCGTAAAGCAGTGGGAAGAGGGTTGGACTGAGGGCTGGGCTGGCGCTGGCACCCCTCCCTCCATGGGGCGCTTCTCTGAACCTCGGTTTCCTCATGGGGATGGTGGACCTTCTTCCTTCAGAGGATTGTGAGGAAGGTCACTGGAGGTGAGGTCTCTACAGGTGGTTTGGGAAGCTTTCCAGGGCTAGGTAAGAGGAAGAAGTTACTAAGTTAATGATCGTAAAACCCTCAAATACCCATTATGTGCCAGGAAGACAGAATGTGCTATAGATGACAAAAAAGGAGCGTAAGAGAGAATCTTTACTTTATAAAAATGGAGAGCTTTGCAAGGAGACACGATTTATATACCTAATAAAACTATAACAACAGAGAAGAGGACATGCATAGGAGACGACATGGACTTTCCCCAAAGATCTCTAAATTGATTATACGTGATATAAATGTTTTTCGTTGTCAAGAAGCCCATCCACAGTGACATCATTAGGTTTTTAACTATTATTTATTCCCTTTCATGTCGTAAACCTATCGATTGAAGCCTTTTACTATTTTAGCATGAGAAAATTACACTTTCCCGGGAAGATGTCTTTTTCAGCCGACTTAATGGGGAAAGTTCTAGTTCATTTTAAAATAGTGTTTCTTGAGCTATGTTCTTCCAGAGCTTCTCTTGAAGTAAATTTTACGTTTTTAGAAACTTGGCCTGGGAGTGGCGATGGTAAAAAAAAGGCTTTTAGAGAAGGTGCTTTTGGTGCTGAATCTTAAAGGAAAAGTATGAGTTTGGTCGAGTCCATAAAATAGAAGCCTGCATAATAATTTGTTTTAGAAAAATAGAAGTTGCAAACATTCATGCATTCCTTTTCTGGTACAAACACTGAGTTAAGTACTTTTGTGATACTGTTTGATTTTCTGAACAATCCTGTGAAGTGGCTATGGTTATTATCCACAGTCTACAGATGAAGAAGTGGGACTTAGAAAGATTAAGTAACTTGCCCGAGTGACACAGCTCAGAGGCGTCTAGGGCAGGTCTTGAGCTTCATTATATGGTAGTTTTATCTATAATATCCATAATATTCTGGGTGATGACTTGTTGAAATATAGGAAATTCACGTGATCAGATTGCCAAAAAGCTCTACTGACCCCACAACGAAGCTCCAATAATCACATGATTTTCTCTGTCAGAATCATGCATTCTTTCTAGTAAGTTCTTTTATTCCTTAATGATGCCTCTTGGGGAAAAGACAGATTTAGGTACGAAGTTTAGATGTTGAAGCTTGGAGTAAGGCAAGATTCAGTCTGAATCCTGGTGGTTCTACCACTCCTGGTTTCCTGACTTTGGGCAAATTACTTCTTTAGTATAAACTTGGATTTCTCAAGTATACAACTGAGTTCATCTTACCAACGTAGGCTTGTCGTGAGAACTCAATTAGAAATACATAAAGTCTCTAGCACGGTGCTCAGCACTCAGGAAATCCAGCATTACTGTTATTAGCAAAGAGATTATAGGAACTGCTTAAGAAACCATAGTTGTTTTTATCCTTCTAAAGTTTTGTTTATTCCATGTAAGACACTGAAGTATTTTTGTGGCTAAAACACCAAAGAAATTGACCAAAGCGTTCAGTTTGTGGATGATATGGAAATACAGCAACTGTTTGGAAATCAACCTGAGACTAAAGCCTGGGCCAATCCTTCTGCAAGAACACCTTTTAGTAATGAGAGAGGATTCTTCTCATTGTCTGTTTATGTGATATCTTCTCTCCCTAAATGATCAGCTTTGATGTATCATCTCAATCACATTCCCAGGGCTTCTGTTACTTACCATATTGATTTAATAAATTAAATACACAGCTATTGAATAACTAAGGTGTGCAAGGTAGTGTTAAATGGCGCTGGTTCTACCCACCTGTCCAACCTCATTTTTGTCTCTTCTCAATATGAACCCCTCCTGTAACCAGCTTGTCTTGTGTCTCATGTCATGATAAGTCCTCCCTCCGTGCTTTAGTTGATCTCTCTGCCATCCCAGGAAGGCCTTTTCAAGTGCTCCTGTCCAGAACTATTCAGTAGGACCTGCATGAAGTTCCATCTTTTTTATGAGACAGTGCTTAAAAACACACAAGATCTTTTCAAGTTTTAAAATTCCATAGCTCTTACTGTCTGTGTTTTGCAATTGAAGATTTGCCATATATTGTTATATGTTCTTGGATGTTTCATCGTCTGTATGTCTTCATTTCAACTATGTACATAAAAAGCTCCTTTAGGGCAGGGGGCTGTATCTCACACTTTTGTGTCCCCTCCACTGCAGTGCAGGTCCTCAAAACCTGGGTGCTGTATAGTACACATGTGTTGGTTTCTTGATGCTCTGTCATTTCACTAAAAGCCACCAATAGTCCAGTTTTGACCAGGGCCCATCTGAGCCACAGTAAACCATTAACCTAAAGTGAATATTGTTTACTTGCAAAAACTATTTCCCCATATTCCTGCATGTCCTGGTCCAATGAATTTGATTATCGATTTATTTTAATAGTTGACATGGAATTGCTTTTTAGAAGAACTGCCAAAAATATCAGCTAAAGAACAGGTTTGTAACAAGGTTTCTTCAAGTTTTATCTTTCGGTATTCTTAGGAAGATATTTTCAGGCCTCATGTAACTTGAAGTAACTAACTTCCTTTGAAAAGCTTCCTTCAAAGTTGCTTTTGGGGCGGAAGCTCTCATCCCCTACTTTGTGCACTTCTTATCTTAGTTGTCACCTGAGGCAGATGCGAGCTTACAGCTCTTATCCATTTCAACTGCCGCCAAGGTATTGAATTAGAAGTTGGAACCAAACCAAAAATGATTTCCTCTCCCAGATCTCACTGGCAGGTCTGAAACCAGCTCGGGCCACGAAGAACAAAAGAGAAGATTTCACCTCGACTTTTCAGGACAAGTTAATACCCACTTAAATGCTTTGCCATTATTAGAGCATAAGATCATACCCTATCTTGGTAGATCCAGAATGGCTCTTCACTCTGAGCGCTTATCTGTGAATTCAGTTTGACATCTAACAGCCAGCATTATTTGAGCCCTTAGAAAACACTTGTGTCCGATTGCAGTTACTGGCAGTTGACATCAGCTGCTTCAGACTATCTGTCTGAACTTGAAAGAAGAAAATGAGGTTTAGAATTTTTTTTTTTCTGTCATCTTATGCACATTCTTGGCATATGTCTTCACTTTGTGTTGTATCTGTCTAGTTTGCAAATTTACTGAGCAGGGACTTGGTCTAGTGCCGTATTTTGCTTTGTAGGTACTTATCCAGTGTTTAATGTTGTTATGATCCTAAGTAGTAGTATTAATAATACTGTTGATGTATTTATTTTTTTTAATCGACAGTGGTATAACTGTAGATTATTGTTTCATCCTACCATCATGTTACACAGTTAAGATTAGAATTAAAGAGCTGAATTGTAAGCATGACTGTTTTTGCTTTAAAAAAGACTTAAAAAAAATTTTTTTCTTTGGGCATTTCTGGAAGTAAGCAATTCAAAAAGCCTTTCAACTTTTGGAGAGTTTACTGACCAAATAAAAATTATGATTTTCCTCTGGCTCTAGAGTTTTCGTTAAACGTTTTGAAACTTCTTTAGCAAAGTGGTGAACCCAGAGAGTTGACTTTAACAAGTTCAATTCCACAGCCGTTCACTGGACTTTTACTCTCCTAGTTACATAGTCCAGCCAGAAGGAAGGAGGCAAGGGAAACTCCTAGATAACAGTGATTTGAGAGAGGCTCTGTTAGGTGCCTGGGGCATAAAAAAAAGAAGTGGGAAAAGAATTCTTTTTAGGGAGATGGACTTTTCAATGGACTTTAAAGGATGGGGGTCGTATTTCCATAGATGGAGATTGTATTATAGTAAGAACAGTTCGAGACATTGAAGGACCTTGCTGGGCTGAGAGGAAAGTATACAAGCAACCATGTGGTTGAGAGAACATAAAGGAGAGTTTGCGTGGTGTAGAGTGAGTAGACACATCAAATTAGCAGAGAGGGCATGAGGACAGGACATGGCAGAGCTAAGGTGGCAGAGTAGTTGGGCCAGTTGTGGAAGACCCATGGAAGGTTTTTAGCATGGAGACAGCATGGTCAGAACTTCGTATGAGGAAATTAATCTGCCAAGGTTCTTTCTTTGATGGGAGGGAGTTAGGAGGTGATTGCAGTAGACCAGAGATGGAGGAAGTAAGGATCTAGGGTAGGATTGTGACTGGGGACGTGGAAAGGAGGGGTTCATGCAGGAAATGTTACAGGGATGACGTAGCAAGATGTGACAACTGACTGAATATAGGGGAGGACGGGGAGGGCCTCAAGGAGGGCTCGGGTTTTGAGCTAGCAGCCAGCAAGATGGTAGGAAACTGCTCATGGCAAAAGAAGGTTTACAGAGGTACTCCAGTTACGTTTCCGCCCCATCATACACGCCGTGGCCATCTTTGAAGATACATTCCACGAGATTTTTAGGTTACTTATTATGGGCCAAGACTTTTCTAGGTTTCTGCTTTGTTTAATATTCTCAACTTGGTGCTTTTGAGCTCCATCTAAAGCTTTATTTGAGGTAGAGAATAACCCCCGCATCACAGATATCTTTATCGTCCAGTGAATTTAGAGCATTTTCATCTTAATCCCAAACATCTCCTTTTCACCCTTCTGTTTCTTTCAAATGCAGACTTGTTCTTGAATGGAAATATTATTTGGGTCACTTATTGTACCATTTCCACGTGCATTTTTGGCCTTTAAAAGCCAAAAACAATTCCAAGTCCAACTTTAAAAATCCTCTCACTGTAGCTTTTCATAGTCGTAATTTTCAAAAGACTGTAGGAAATAAAAATCTTCCAACAACCTGCTGTCTATCTTCCGACTTTTTTCTTAGCATAAGACATTCAGAAAACTTATGTGGTATGCAAGAATGAGCTACAACATTCTTAAAATGCAGACAGTTCTAACCACTTTTTAAAAAATGGAATTACTTACTGTTTATCCTCAGTTTTGGAAAGAGGTCTCTTGAATTATTTCATTGATATCTCATATTTATAATGAGTTAAAGTATGTGCTGACTCTAGACAGCTATAAATAGAATCAAGACAGAGAAAGAATAAAACCTTAGAAATTCTGTTATTTTTCAGAGCACAGGGGACTTGGAGGAGATTTCAAGAGGCACAGATTTGGAGAAACTTTGGCAGTCTGCTGAAATGATAAAATATGATTTTTTTCCCTGTAATAAGAAGAGTTTGGGATTTGTGAGGATTCAAACTTGTGCTTGACAAAATGGTGATATATATAACATATTTATCATCAAATTCTTCCTCTCATCCTGAGAGAACCTTCCTGTTCCTTGCCATCTTTCTCTCTTCTTTCAGACTTGGAACCTCCCTTACCCTCTGCCCACAGGGAACCATCAAACTTGGTCGGTGTTACTTCTGTGATGCTGCTTGCCTCTGTTTCCTTTCTAGTCTTATTTTCAGGTTGTTATTTTCTTCTCCTTTGTCTGATGCGGTAGTCTGTTACCTGGGGTCACTTCTCTAGCTGGGCATGTGGAAACACATCTTAGACTCTTCCTTCCAGTTGCTCTTATCATACCTGACTGATAAGTTACTTCCTCATGTGAAAATGTTCAATGACACCTCAGTGCATCACAGACAACATCCAAACTCCTGATCTTGGCATTCAAGGCCCATTATACAGTGACCTCCTGTTGAGTAAGCAGCTTTTCACACTACTGCATTTTCCTTTGTGCTACATTTCAGCAGCTACTTAGCATGACTTGAATTTCTTGGATGCTTCCCTCTCTTAGTGCCTTTGCCCTGATTAATTTCTCCATTTGGAATACTGTCCTTCCTCCTGAAACTTTCTGTTCAAATTCTGCCCATCCTTTAAGACCCACATTCTTCTTGAAGCCTTCCCAACTTGGGATACTCTCTACTGACCTTGAGCTCTGACAGTACCTTTCCTGAGACTCCTCACATGACGTTCATATCATTCTATCTTATACTATAATGGAATATAGGATAGTATAATTATTGCCTCTCCTAGCCACCAGTTTCTCAAGGACAGGATCCTCTGTCACAGGGATTGTCAAACTGTGGCCCATGGACCAAATCTGGCCTGCCACCTGGTCTTGTAAATAAGTTTTATTGGTACAAAGCCATGATCATAAGTTTATGTGTGTTGTTTATGGCTGCTTTCACGCTACAGTGCCAGAGTTGTGTAGTTGCAACAGAGATGATATAGCCCGCAAAACCTAAAATATTTACTTTTTGCCAATAAAAAGTTTTCTGACCCTTGCTCTATAGTCCTAGTTCTCAAAGTGGGGACTGAGAAGTCCTGGGTATCCCTGAGACCCTTTCAGAGGATTGGAAAGTTCCTAGGATTTTTTTTCATGTAATTTAACCAAAACAATGTATTTCAACAGATTGAACACAGAAGCAGACAAGAGAGTCCAGTTGTATTTCATTAAGCCATATATTCAAGATATTTGTAAAAATGTGCAACAATGTCCTTTTCCCCCCCAATTTTTCATTTCGGAAAATATAATTATTTTTCATAAAATAGGATATTTGTGTTAACATGTAATAGGCTTATTAGTGTTATTTTAAAGTTAATTAATGCATAAATATTTCAAAATTTTTAGTTTTAATTCCTAATATGGTAAATATTGATAGACATGACCCAGAAAAACACACACTCTTCAAGTGTGTAAAGGTGTTCTGAGAACAAAAAGTTTAACTACTACTTTGTAGCTAGTAGAATACCTTGTTAGATGATTCAAGTGTGGAGGTAAATAAAGCACAATGGCAATGAAAGGGAAGAATAAGTAAGGCCATTAAGAAATGATATCTACTATGTGTTTGTGACTTTGGTTTCCCCTTGGAGACCTGGAGAACACTGAGGAGGGAAAGACAGTGAGGTCGGAATGACTGTGAGTGGGTAAGAGGAAGGGCAGGTCTTCCCGACCTTCTTTCTTTGCTGCTTTCATGACAAGTAGTGGTCAGGATGGGATAGATTTCGCTGCAGTGACAGCTAAGCCCAAACATTTGTGTTGCTGAATACCACAAAAGTTTCTTCCTTACTCATGCTACCACATGTCTAACGTGGGCCTTCAGAGGGCTTTGCTCATCATCG
This sequence comes from Indri indri, assembly GCA_004363605.1. Lineage (NCBI taxonomy): Eukaryota > Metazoa > Chordata > Mammalia > Primates > Indriidae > Indri > Indri indri. The sequence continues at coordinate 156,406 of RJWJ010000893.1, forward strand.
TTAGGCAGGATCTGGGCCAATGGAAGCCTTCTCTCAATACAGACTTCCGCAATCATCGCAGCAGTAGGCAAGGGTCAAGGTGACTCACAAGCTGCCTCTTGAACTTCTGCCCAGAGGTAATACGTGTCATATTCATGTACATCTCCTTTATGAGTCACGTGTCCATGCCTAACCTCAAAGAATGGCTATGCTACCATGTGCCCAGAACGTGAAGATTCAGAAATATTTGGTGGACAGCATGAATTCCTACCACCCCATCACAACAGGAATCGTAGCCTTGACTTTGGAATGTGCCCTTCTTGGCAAGGCTGAGAGCGGTATGAAGCTATGTGAGGCCAGAGTGCAGAAAATCTTCTTCTCCTGCATACTCTTATATAATAGACGGCGGGGGAGGGCTGTTCTCATAATGAGGGAGGGTTAGAGTTACCACTTCAAGGTCTACTGAAGAACCAGCGAGACTGTGGTTGTACAGGGCACTTCTGAGGTGGCCGAGATTAATTTGGAACCAACAGAGAATCTTTCATGCAAATATACAGTAAAGCACTCTCATTAGACCAAACAACGTCTGCATTTAATGACTGGAGACAACTGAAGATCTCACTGCTTGAATTATTGGTATGTCTGTGCACATGTGAGTGAGAGAGACGGGGGGAAATGCAAATGCAGTATTCTAGCTGCGGATATCAATTTCAAAGTTAATAATGAAATTTCTTTTTGGCAGCAAACGGTAGAATTTTACTTTGATGAGAATTGCTGGCAGAATCTTCAGAAATAGCGCTTTTCTTTCTGTGGTTAGCTGAATGTTTTTATGTTTAGACTTGTCCTGGTAATTCAGATCTCAGTTCTACTCCTCTTAATGCATCTTCCACCTCAGTGGATCCTCTTTCATCCCCTTGACAGACCAAAAATCCCTGTCATCTTGGACTCCTCCTCCTTCTCCATCCTCTTCTATACCTTTCTATAACCATCCGCTGCTGCTGTTTTGCTTCCTTTTTGTTCCTGCCCTTCCTTGACTATTATAATGGCTTTACTTTGGATCCTTCATCTCTTATGTGGACCATTTCAATAGTCTCTTGTTTTCCCAGCCTCATTCTTACCCCTTTAAATCCATCTTTCCTATCTCTCAACATTCCTACTCTTGTACCGTAAGCTCTGGTAATTTAGATTCTCATAAACTTAAAATTCCTTTCACTTTCTCTATCACTTGTTCATGCTGTTCCAGCTTCCTTTACTTGATGCAACTAAATATAACCTATTCCTGAAGCTCTTTCCCCCAGGAGACTTTTTTTCATATCTCTCTGTACCCCTCCCCCATCCTACCAGAGTGCCTCTCCATCACTGATGCTCTTATGACTCAACCTCCCCACCCCCATTGATTTATCATTATACCATAGTGTGTTTCTTTCATTGTTGACACAGTGCCTTGAGAGCCTGACCACATTCCATTCATCTTCGTATCCCCAGTGCTAAGCATAATGTCACACACTTAGTAGATGTTCCATAACTGTTGGGCTGGACTAATTCATCCACTTGATTCTTGCTGTGGCTAAATTATTTGCTAACCATGAAATATCAGTCACATTTTGTTCCTGCTAGGTTGGTATGAGAAGACGTGCTCCGATCATCTTTAAGAGCTTAGTCAATCTGAAAACAAGTAAGAGAAGAAACAGAATATGTAGCATCTAGTTAACCAGAATGTATAGTATCCATTAGCCTGAGACAAACCTTCTGGACAATTTCTAGTTCTATTTTTGTTTTTGACTATTGGACAGAACAAAGTTTTGGAAAGAATGATGACAAATTTCTTAAATTCATCTAGATTTCCTTGTTTGTATGAATTCATTGTCTTTTTTCTGGTGGTAGTGGCAGTAGTGTGCGGGGAGCTATTATGGGGCCATGAATTGTGATTCTTCTTGCATAGATTGGGCTCTTTTGGAAGAGACTGACTTATTTATCATCTGGAGCCTAACACAGGGCTTGAAACACATACACTTCATACATATTTTTTGATTAAATAAACGACCTGAAAAATGAGAGAAAAGAGGAGGTAACATGGAAACCTAGAGCAGGAAAGATTTTTCTGAATTTATCTGATCATAGTCTTTGCATCACCCAAAGACTGACCAGCCTCGGTGCCCCAGGGAAGCTCTGCTGCTTTTCTGTGGCTGCTGGTAGTAGTAGAATTTGAGAATTGCATTCCTTGGCCAGGGCCGCCATTTCTTGCTGACTAGATCCTTCTGTCCGTGACTGAGATATTGCAAGCAGGGAAGCTGTGACTATTCCAGCTATCATTTATTCAACCTGGTTCCCATGAAGTACGCATCACTGACCCCTTGTTATCGGCGAAGGCATGGGAGCTCAGTGAGGTTAAGTATTTATGGTAATCGTTAGAGCTATTTACATATATTCCTTTTCTTTCTCTTTCTGGGAACATATGAGGAATCTACTTCCTTGCCCCTCTGGAGTTAGGTGTGGGCACATGACTTGCTTTGGCCAAGGAAAGGTGAGCGGAAGTGATGGGTGCCATTCCTAGGGGAAGCTCTAAGAGAAGCATTAGTACATGCTTTGCTAGTCTCTTCTCCCTCAATCCAGCAGTGTTCTAGAGAGAGTAGCTGCTCCGTGCATCTGGGTCTGGCCTAAGGACAGAGATGCAGAGCCAACCCCCAGCCAATCTACAATGGTCATTATCACAAATGAGAAATAAATCACTGCTCATTTAAGCCATGAGAATCTGAGGTTCTTTTATTGTAATCTTGCCTATCTGATGTGAAGCGATTGAGGTCACCCAGTAAGGGGGGGACCAGAGTTTGAACTTGGGTGTGTAGACTCGAGATGACATGTGTCCTTGTCATTACTCCCACTGCTTCTTATTCTCTGGACTCTGAGGTCTCCCTACCTCCAGCCACAGATGCTGCTCTTACCTGCTAACACGAAGTGTGGACACTGATGACTCAGAGTTTTGCTGTTTCAGATCAGAAAATGAAGTTCCTGGTGTTTCTCGATGACAGGCAACAAGTCGGCATTCTGAAGCGGTTCTGTTTTCTAAGGCCCATTCTTATCAATCCCATGAAACAGCTGGAGCACATAAACTATTCACATTATGGGCCGCGATCAGCTTTTTGCCGCAGAAAGAGCCATAAACCATGATGCAAGCAGTGACCTTGGCTATAGATCTAAGTGCAGCCTTATCAGATGAATGTAGCAGAGAGACTCATGTCAGCATCCTTTTTGAGGAAGAAGAGCAGGGTAAATCCATTTATAATGACAATTTTTCCCTCAGTAAAAGTCTTTAAAAATCGATTCTTCTAGCACACATTTGCGCTGGGGTCTGGATTTCAGGAACTGCTGTAGGTGTTAAGGTTGAATCATAGCCCCAATTTCCAAAGGACACCTTTGAATAATTTTTGTCTGAGTTTGTAGGGAAGCGCCTAGAGCCTGTAAGAAAGTGACATTTCCTCTTACCCAGCTAGTGGCTCAGGCTGTGTAGGTTGTTGTTTTTATTTGTAATGATAATGGAGATAGTTGTGACTATTGTGTTTGGTAGGAGTGATTATTATAACCCTGGTTTGGGAAGATTCCTTCCCCCTTTAGTGGTGACAATTTCATTATATCCAGTTACAGTGATGGAGTTTTGGGGGCTGTATTAATTCATTCAGGTTGTTAATTTATTCTCTTAAATATTTTTGAGTACTACTCTTTGCCCAGTGCTCAGCTAGGTGCTGGGAGTATACGATGAGCAAGGCAGACACAGTCTCTTATCTTCAGAGAACTCCCAGACAGACCTGTTTATTAGCAAGGGAAGAGTGATGTTTATGATAACTGGATAAGTTAACCTGATGGAGCTGAGCTTATCCTGAGTAGAATGAGAAGAGCTCATAGAGAGAGTGGTCCGCATCATGAGGACGAGAATGGGAACATGAAGACCATCGAGGAGGTGATTAGATAGTGAGAGGTGTAGACACAGCCATAGCAGTGTTGGTTAGAGGAGTTGAAGAAAGGCGGCTTCGTTGGTTCATGTGAGCTGGCTTAATGCAGACTTGAAGAGGAACAGAACTAGGCCCTGTGGATGAGCATGTTAGTGAAGGAGATATTTTATTGAGACTCCTGATGTTGTTGGATAAGGATTGAGTGTAATGTTTAGAGTCCATTGATTTTCCAAATAAATCAATAACCTGATCCAGAGTTTGGTTTTCCCAGGTTTAGTCCAGTAAAGCCCTGTTGGTGAGGATATGGTCCCCTTGTATGCAGATGCAACGTTTTTCCTTCAAGAGACCTTTGTGCACTAGCTTTTTGGGAGGGATGGGGACCCAGGGACCAACTTCCTGGTGCTGGAGAATTGTAAAAGATAAAGCAAGGGCCTCTATTGATGAACGTTCTTAGTCGAGCCTGGGGACATATGAGGATGTACATTATTTCTAAGAAGACTACTAGAAGTTATGCATATTTCAATGAAAGCCAGTTCTTTCTGAGCTCGTGTGTGCTTTGGTTGGCCCTCTGGACACAGTCCCCACGCTCCTCTTGGTCTGTGCAAATGCCACTACTTACCTGAGATATTGAGGCATTTTGCCACACATAAGAATGAGCTTTATTACAGTGAAAATGGGTGGCTTCATTAAGTGGCCAGTTTTTTTGTCACTGAAAGTACGTAAGCAGATATTAGGAGACTGGCTGAGTCTAACGTTGTAGGAGAAAAACTGCTTGGATGAGAAGCTGGTTAGGTGATCTCCAGTTGCTGTTTAACTCTGTGATTCTATGAGCTACATCTGTAATATTGATAACATACCCAGCCTTCCAGAGAATCTACCCTGTGGGACATCTAAACTCATCGCACCCTCCGCATTGTGTTCCTGGTCCAGAGGTAATGCACAGTTGTGAGAAAATTCTTGTACTGTGCTGGAGGAATTTTTGAAGCTGAAAGTTTTGGTACTTATTCAGATTAGTCCTGATACAAGTTTCTTTCTCATTCTCTGTTTCTTTTCTCTTTGTCTTGGTTCAGCAGAAAACAGATTTTTAAAAAAGTACCTTTGCTCACTGATTTTAGCAATCGTTAACCAGCATAACTAGACCCAGTGAAGCATTCTCGAGCTTTTTCTTTTGGTATGATGATTCATGTATTTTACCATTTGCTGTTTTTTCTACCCAATTCATTCTCTATACCATTTCAGCAGTAAATATAGAAAAGTGTAGATTGCCCTCAAATAAGAATGACAGGTACTAGAATGAGCTAAGACCACAGTCTCCTCAAGGGAATATTAGAGATTAACATTAAAGAACTTTCTATACCCACGATGTATAGATGCAAGCAAGTGAGGTAACATTGCATAGGTTTCTCAAGTAAATAATTACTCGTGACCTGTGCACTCGGTGAGATACTAACACTTCTGCTAGAAGCTCTCTGGTGTTGGTTTGTCTGAAGCCGTCGCATACCCTCTGTATAATGAATAACAGCTACATTTAGGCCTCAGGCCTTATTTCTTGAGTCAGCCAGGTGATTTCAACCCCCGCCTCAGGATATGAATTAGGACTGCAGCCTTTCAGTTCTCTGAACTCATCTCCTTAGGCTGGAAAATTGCTGATGGCGAGTGCTTATGGGATCTCACCACGGCAATTGAAGTTTATGGTTTCTTAAGGATCCTAAGTTCAGAGAGGATCTCTGCACATGACTGGAGGGCAGAGGGAAAGAGAAGAACACTAACACGTACCGAACATCTGAGGAGGACACCTCCTCGTGTGTTTGCTTGCTTAATCCTTACAGCAATCCTATAAAGGATTATGACTGTCATTTTACAATCGTTTCTTACTTTAACTTTGTCTTTGTTCCATGATAACTTGCTGGCATAATTCTTTTTATGTTTATCTTTATGTACCCATTAGGCTCATCTGGAGAGGAGAGGTGTGAGCCACCCTGTCTCATCCTCCATCCACACCCCACCCCCAGTCAGAAAAATAATGGATGTGGCAGGTCTGTGTCATACAGTTAAATATCCTCACGCCTGGGACTTCTTGGAACTAGACTAGATGTGATTTAGGAGTAGGGCAGTATCAGCTCAGAACTGCAAGCATCTCAGCTCACTTTGGGCTTTTCAACAAGAACAAAATCCTGGGCCTGTCATAGTTCTGAACAGAATTCCCCAGGGTAACTCTAGGATCACTTGAGGCCCCGAAGCTGTCACAGCCATATGGGCCCTCCATGTCACTCGGGCTGAATTGCGTAATCAACATAATGAGTGTAAGAGCAAGTGCCCGCCAGGCAATGTCGCGCCCTACCTTGGTTGTCTCTCAGACTCACGGCACTTTAATCCGGATGGTCTTCGGGGCCACTTGGGTGAAGGAGACCTTGTGGGTCCGGAGGTGTTTGTGCCCTTCTTTCCTGGAGGCTGCTCCCAGAGTTGCGGGTGACCTGTGGCCATCGATTGCCCGATGTGTATCCCTTAACCAAATGTGCGGTCAGTAAGGCCATGAGGAGTTACAGCATGAAGAAACCAATTTGAATGGCCTTTCCCCAAGTCATGCTTTTTGAGCCTTAAATCTAGAGCAGTGAGGAGCGGGCTACATTTAGTGGAGGCCCAGAGAATGTACCTTTTAAGAACCTTTTGAAGTTCTCTTTATCTATATCTTTATCATCTTTATCTTTATCTCTACCTGTACCTACACTGATACCCACACCTACACCTACACTTTCTACATCTACACCTACATCCAAATTTGGCTGCAGATGTAGGACTATGCTAAATGGCTTGCTTTTTTTTTGCACATATTCATACTTCCAGCTATAAAGGTTTCTGGTGACTAACGCTATAGATTAGAATCTTTGATAATTCAGATAGTCTCCAGAAAAAAATTTCCCTTGCCATAATTTAAAAAATGGTGTAAATAGTATTTCACGGAGCACGTCAGACTGCTTGAAATTTGATTTTACTCTTTGAAATTTTTGATCTCTGTTTGCATTAAAATTTGATTTCGTTAAATCTCCCAAGGTTGGCTGCTAGTTGATGATGTTTCAACTCAATATCGGGTAATTAGAAGTAATAAAAGTAGATTTAGTTAATACCTACGTGATAACATAGACATATGTGGTATGTTTTTATTAAAGTATTATGTGCAAATGTTATGAAATTGAGGTGCACAGAAGAACCTCCGATAGAACAAACTGCTTTGCTTTATCTTTGTTCTTCCCAGGTCTGTCCTTGTAACAATCTTTTTTAATTCCTTAAATGGTCTCTAATTTTGTTTTCTTCTAGTGTTTTTCATGATTATCTTTCTATCACTATATAACAAGAAGCTTACCTTGCTCTTTGTGATTTTTTAATTTTAGATACTGTCTATTAATCTATTATTTGGCAGAAAAAACTTATTTGTACACTTTCTCTCTTCCAAATATGTTTGTGTCATTATTTTAAGTTCCGTTATTGATCGCATTTGTAATTTTAAGTAGTAAATTTATGCTTTTATTTCTCTTTACAGCAAGTATTGACAGTGTCTTTTGACCTCTTACCTTGTTAAAAAAAGGATGTTAGCATCCCTACCCTTTATCGCCCCTCTCCTCGCTGCTTACACTTCCAGACTTCTGCCGTTGGTACTTTTACTTTTTACTGTCAATACAGATTAGGTTTACATTCTTGTCTCTCTGTATGAATGAATTCTGTGCTTGCCCTCTCGGTTGATTGTGACGTTGGAAATCCATAATGAATACAGTTCACTTAAAGCTATGTAATGAGCTACAAGTACGTTCTCTTTTGTGTTTTTGTATTTTTAAGCCTGAAGTTTTAAATGGCATTTAAAAAATTGCTCGTTGTTACTGTATTCTCAAGGTCTTTCAATATCTCAGGGAAACTGATACCCCCGTAGAAGCTCTTGTTTTCTCCTTAAAGTTCTGTCCCTGATGTTGGCTCCCCAATCCCCACCACCACCTTCCTGCTCTGTATGAGCCCGACTGCTTCCCAGACTGCTGCACGGTGGATGTGCTGCCATTTGCTTTCCTGAGTTGGAGACTCTCCGTCTCCTTTCCTTAGTATCCTCCCTCATTTTGCTTATCACATTGTCAAGTAACTTCGTATGAAAGGATATGTTAAGTTTAAAGATTTTTAGGGGGTTTTTTTTTTGGCCCCTAATTTTTTTAAATATTATTTTTCACACTTGATTGATGACTTGGAAGAGTATAGACTTTTTGGTTGGAAATAATTTTCTTTCAGAACTTTGAAATCATGGTTCTGTTAACTTCTACTGTCCTGTGTTGCTTAAGATAATCCCAACATCTAATTCTTGTAGGTTTTCCTTTCTAAATAGAAAATTTTAGGATATTCATTCTCTTCATTCTTGGCGCTGTGAAGTTTCACAATGATTCATTTACATACAGGATTGGCTTTTTATTAATTATTTTTTATGGTTTTGTTTATTTTTCCCTAGGGAGTCCTTCTGATCTGAAGAAACATGTCGTTTAGCTCTGGTCTGTTATATTCTCTTTGATAACATTCTCTCCTCAATTTGCTTGTTCTGATAGTAAGACTCCTAATAATCAGCTACTGGCCTTCTGGATTGATCCTCTATTCTTCTTATCTATTCTCTTATATTTTCTGGTTCTTTGTTCTCCTCTTCCCTTGCTCTTTGGAAGATTTTCTTATTATTTTCTTACTCTGGTATAGCAGATGTTTTTCTTTTTGTCATCTCATATATACATATTTTAAAGTAATCATTTGTTCATTCTAAAACCTTTTCCTTGTTCTGCTTTTCATAGCATCCTCTCCATGTTTTATGGATGTATCCTCTCAAATCTCTCTGCAAAGTAATTAGAATTTTTATTTTAGGTTTCCTAAATCATATTTCTTCTCCTGAAAAAAAATTTTTTTGCCTGTTTTTTCTTTACGGGGTGTGTGTGTGTTTTAGTCTTGGGCTTTCTCTATTAAATGTCTGGTGGTCTTTAATTATCCATTGGTATTTAGGAAAGAACATTTGCTTTATAATGAGCAGGAAGCGTTATCCTGAGGGGTCCTCTAAATTCTAGAATTTGGGAGACTTTGCTCTGAGTTACAACCACCTTTATGAATTGCCCTGGTCTTTTTTTTTTTTTCCCCCCATAGTCTCACTCTGTTGCCCGGGCTAGAAGTGCCGTGGCATCAGCCTAGCTCACAGCAACCTCAAACTCCTGGGCTCAAGCCATCCTCCTGCCTCAGCCTCCTGAGTAGCTGGAACTACAGGCATGCACCACCATGCCCGGCTAATTTTTTCTATGTATTTTTAGTTGTCCAGATACTTTCTTTCTGTTTTTTTTTAGTAGAGACGGGGGTCTCGCTCTTGCTCAGGCTGGTCTCGAACTCCTGAC